>VXBT01007847.1:46960-64355 GCA_013400235.1 Oriolus oriolus
GCAGGAAGGAAGGAAGGAAGGAAGGAAGGAAGGAAGGAAGGAAGGAAGGAAGGATGAGGAGCTGCTGCACCTTCCCCCTCCTCCCTCACACATAATTCCATAATAAATATGGGATTTTCCTGGGGCTGAACAGCACAAAGGCTGTAAATGTATGGATACAATTTAAGCCCTCAGTGGATTTAAAAGGTCAGAATCCTTAAACAAGGATATTCCTCTTCCAGAGGGGCATTTCCCTCTGTTTCATTGATGAATCCCGAGGACTGATCGTATGAATCAATCCTACATTTTTCCTCTGTGGCCACTAATTCCAAGTAGCTGGATGGGATTGCTCCAAGTCTTTCTGGCACTTTTTCCAGAGCAATGAGTTTACAAAACCTGTGCCTCCAGAGGAAGTCTGCCCTACCTGTTTGAGGGCCAGGAAGTTCCTTGGGGGACTGCAGCACCTTCCCTAAGGAGACAGGCTGGGAGAGCTGGGGCCGTTCAGGCTGGAGAAGAGAAGGTTGTGGGGACACCTCACAGCAAATTCCAGGATCTGAAAGGGCAACAGGAAACCTGGAGAGGGACAATTCATCAGGAACTGGAGCGACAGGACACAGGGAATGGCTTTAAACTGATAGAGGGCAGTTTTATATGGGATATTGGGCAGGAATTGTTCCCTGGGAGGGTGGGCAGGCCCTGGCACAGGGTGCCCCTGGATCCCTGGCAGTGCCCAAGGCCAGGTTGGACACTGGGGCTTGGAGCAGCCTGAGACAGTGGAAGGTGTTCTTCAAAATATCCTAACTCTTTCAAAGCCATGGATTTCTTTCCCGAGGGATGCTGCTGCCATTGCAGGTCAGCGCTTCCCTGCTACAGCTGACCCTCCCTTAGCTGGAGTGGAGTTGGATAAATAAACACCAGGCAGCTCTGGCTTTGTGGGAAGAGCTGCACCAAGACATGTGGAGCAGAGGAACAGGTCGGTGCAGCTGACTGGAACTTTTCCAGGGCTCCCACTGGCTGGTCGGTAATTCCAGGTGAATCCCGGTGCAGCAGTGGGATGTGCTGGGTTTGCTTCCCCACTCAGGCACTATCCCCACTCTGTTTCATCACCTGGCTCTTTATCTCTGTTCCCCACTGACCTGAGAGGGGAATTTATTGGATAAACCTGATCCAGTGCAACTCTTTGATATTCATTTTTTTTGTGAGGATGAACAGCTCTTTTCCAACAGTTTTTATATTCCCTACAGGCAACTCAATCAGCCAGATTTATTCCAGTGAGATGATTTTATTTGGGCCTCCCTCAATGCAATTTCTTCATCCCAGGAAAAAAATCAGGAGAGGTGAAGGCAATCCTTATTTCCCGAATGTTTTATTATTAGGAACAAACCGTCACCTTAAAGATACCACTGATCTTCCTGGTTTTTCACTGGGAAGGAAAAGTTGAGGAATTCTGGTGGAATTGTCCACTCTCCTCCTGTGGTGCACAGAGTCAGTGCCAGAGCCCAGGAAAAAATTATGGAATCATGGGTTGGGTTGGGTTGGAAGGGATCTTAAAGGTCATCCATTGCCATCCCCTGCCACAGGCAGGGACACCTCCCACGGTCCCAGGCTGCTCCAAGCGCCATCCGAGCTACCCTTGGACACTCCCAGGGATCCAGGGGCAGCCACAGCTTCTCTGGGAATTCTGTGCCAGGGCCTCCCCACCCTCCCAGGGAATTATTTTTTTCTAATGTCTCACCTTCCTCACGTGCAAGTGTCCATCAGGAGGGGAAATTCTGCCTCCTTCTCCTGCTCAGAGCCAGGCCAAATGCTCTTCCATGCCCATCTCCCAGTTCTCACTTTGGGAACACTTCTCCAAATGTTTTTACCTCTCCACAAATGTTTTTGAATGCTGTGATCATTATTAATGATTGCACAACAACGAATAAATGAGAATAATGCTGCTGAGTTGAGCATTCAGTGCTAAAGAATTGTATTTTAGTGAAAAGAAAAAGAAGGTAAAGCAGGCTCTGAGTCACATATTCACCTCCTCCTCCACCTTGCACCTGTTCCCCCCAACCCTCCTCTGCTGGCTTCAAAAAACCTGTTTTTCACTGTTTTGGGTTTTGTTTTTTTTTTTTTGTGGGCAACTTTGTTGCATCTGAGTTTCTGAGAAAGAGAGGAGAAAACAGAAGAAAGTGAATAACTGAGAGCTGCAACCAGGGTGGGTTTTTGTGGTGCTCAACATTTATTTCAGAAAAGCTCTGGAGGGAACCTCAGGCTGAGCTTTGGGGCTTTGGGGACTTTTTGTTGTTGTTGTTGTTTCTTTGCTCACTGACAGTGGAAATGCAGCAGCAAAGCTGAGCCCTGAATCTCAGCCTGTCCTGCAGCTCATATCCATGGAATCTCTTCATCCCCTGCCTTTCCCTCCGATCCCACCCAAGCCAGGTGTCACCTCCCTGCCACAGTGGCTGTGGGATTGCTGGGAATCCATGAGGAGAAAATACGGGCAGATAGGCGAGGAAAACACGCCTGCAGCCCCAGATTCCACAGGGATGCTTGGAGGAAGCCCTGGAAGAATTCAAAGCCAGGCTGGATGGGGCTTGGAGCAGCCTGGCCTAGTGCAAGGTCCCTGCCCATGGGACTGGATGAGCTTTAAGGTCCATTCCAACCCCAATCACTCCACGATTCTGTGAGGACAGGCTGGGCAGGCAGAGGAGCCACTTGGGTTGGGATGAGCCTGATCCATGGTCTCAGTTTGCAGTGGAATTTTGAAGAGGAGGGGCTCTTTTCACGGCTGAGAAGTGCGAGCAGGAACAGCTGCCGACTGCTTGGAATATCAGCGGGATCTTGAGAGGTTCAAGTCCACACAAGTTGGCCCGGAGAGCTTTGAACTCTGCCTTGGAGTGTAAAATGAGCCTTCAGAGCAGGCAGCTGATCCCCCGTGCCAGGAAGGGCAGTTCGGAGGAGCTGAGGTGACTCATGAGGGAGTTTTGGAGCCTTCCTGATTCCTGAAAATGTGGCTCCTTCTCCTTCCCCTGATGCCTTAGGTTTTAACTCTTATATTTTTCAAAATTCTGCATTCCCAGTGTGTGACTCTGAGCTGCCTTGCAGCCTGTCAGCTGCTGCTCTCTCATGCTCACACAGACATAACAAAGCCTCTCCAGGCCTGCTCTCCAAGGACACCCAGCCCGTCCCAGGCCCAAAATGTGTAACCCAGCACCTTGAGAAGGGGGGCGAGCTGAGGGGCAGTTCCATCGTTAGCTAAAGTTTAATTGGCCAATTTATGCTGATCTGCAAATGGACCAAACCTGTAACAGTGTGAAGAACTCGTGACTCGGGGTCCATCTCGGGTGCAGCCTTTGGCCTGCCCAGGGTGTGCCTCTGAAGGCCTTTCCAATAAATATCCACCTTTATTCCCTCACTCCTGTCCAGTCTCTGTTTCCAGGTTGGCCTTTTAGGCATCACCCCCACCCTGGCTGATCAGCACAGCCCCAGTTTTAAACTGGTGCTTCCTCAGTGTCTGCCTGAGGTGAGGGATCAGCCCTGGCAAGGGGAAAGAGAAAGGGTCTCCCCTGCTGAGGAACACACAGAGAATCTCGGAATCATGGAATGGTTTGGGTTGGAACTTAAAGATAATCCAGTTCCACCCCTGCCATGGGCATGGCCACCTTCCACTGTCCCAGGCTGCTCCAAGCCCCAGTGTCCAACCTGGCCTTGGGCACTGCCAGGGAACGAGAGCCCACAGCCTCCCTGGTGTTCCCTCATGGGGAAGAATTCCTTCCCAATATCCCATCTAACCCTGCCCTCCTTCAGTTTAAGGCTTTTCCCCTTATCCTGCCACTACACGAAGCTCCCTGCTCCCCATTTGGGGGATATTTATGGACACCAGATGCCCTTTCCTGCTACAGCCCTGCACAGCTCCCCTGCGGTGACCCCAGCACCCAGTGGGTGCCACAGAGACATTCCTGTTCCTCAGGAAAATTCGGGCTCTGCTGATTCACACTGGCTGAGGAGCAAGTGCCAAATCTCTTGTTGTACCTCCCTTGTTTTTTTGGGATTTTCCAACTGGTTATTAGCGGTCATTCCCATTTACTAAAGAAAGGCCATGAGTAAGTTTTGATACGTTGGTGGTTTTGCTACTCATGATGTGAGGTGATAACAAATGAGAGACGAGATTAAAAACTTGATGGTGTCTGTAATCTCACTGTTTCCCAGGAATAATTAGTCAGCTTCCATTTTGGGTTTTTGTGGGTGTTTTCCATGTGCCAGGAAAGAAAGTGAAATGTTTCTAAGAATGAGAAGATGTCACGATAAAATCCTTGACGAGCAGGAAGAGATGAAGGTGAGTTCAATGCTTAAGCGGGGAGGGAGATGGAAGAGGTGTCTCCTGGATTTTGAGGGATGGAGGTGCCTGTTTGTAGAGACATCGCCTTGTGGCAGGAATTGTGCTGGCTCTGATGGGGCTTTTTGTGGGAAAAGACCTCCTGGATCGAGGGATACGTCAGGATTGCGATGGTGGTTGGTTGCTGGTGGCTTTTTTTGCTTTTCCAATTTATCTCCCTTTTCTCCCTGCCATCCTCCAACTGTCCTTCTTCTTTCCACCCCAAAACCACTTTGTGTTCATCTAACACGGAGGTTTCTCCTGAAGCCTGAGCAGCAGAAAGGAGATTTCAGGATCAGGAGCTCTGGATTTGAGTCCAGCCTGGCGATTCCAGCACAGGGAGGTGAAGAACTTCACTCCCCTCTGCCTGAGAAGCAAACAGTCAGAGCCTCTTCCTCCCTGCCAACAAAAACCTTGGAAAAACGGGCACTAAAATCCCAGTGGTCATCCTTTTTCATCCTTTTCCCAACTCCAGAATTGTGCAAGGAAGATCTCCCGGAGATTCAGAGTGATTGCTCCCCACGGCACATCCCTGCCTGAAGCAAAGCCCTTGGAATCCTTGGGAAGTTTTCCTCATTCCTTCAGGACCCTACAGGCTCTCCCCGTTGCTCCCACGTCCCAGTTAATCTCTTCCTTGGGATTTCAAGGTTTCCAAACCCCCTGTTTCAACAGGACGAGGGTTTTCAACACATCCTGCCCAGAGGGCTCCAGTTGCCATTCCCGTGGGGAATTTTTTCCTCACCCTGGGAGAAGCAGCAATCCATTCTCTTGGAGTTGGGAAACATCACCGAGCCATTGCTGCAGACCCCTCAAATATTTAATTCATGTCTAATTATGCACTTTTTTGGACCATATTCAAAGGCTGAACATCAATTGCCTAATTTGTCCCCCCTGGTTTCAGCTCCAATTAACCAACCCAACTTCAGTTGGTGCAGTTGGAATAATTCTTATATTTCTCTGTTTATTTCTCTGTTTTTTTGGAAAACAATTGCTAATTCTTTTTCTGTCTTCTGGCTGATGTAGAAAGAGATAATTTTTTTCTGAATCAACACACAGAATATTTTTAGAAGCAAAACTGATGCTTTGAGGGTTTTTTAAATGCA
This sequence comes from Oriolus oriolus, assembly GCA_013400235.1. Classification (NCBI taxonomy): domain Eukaryota; kingdom Metazoa; phylum Chordata; class Aves; order Passeriformes; family Corvidae; genus Oriolus; species Oriolus oriolus. Next base: position 52,403 of record VXBT01007847.1, read on the forward strand.
ATTTAGTAGTCATCAAATATATGATTTTCCATGTCGTGTCTTGAAGTGAGGATTATCCCACAAGTCCACAAGGTGCACGATGAGAGGGATTATCAGACTACTGGTCTATTAATGCCACTAAATCAACACCCCCTTTTAAACTGGTATTTATCTTCTCATAGATCGATTGATTTCAAGAAGCCCAAACTCTTCCTTCTTCATTTTTTCCTTCCCTCATGTTCCTAAATAATCATTAAAACACATTGTGGTTTAACAGGCCTATAAATCATGCCCGGGGAAGGGCTTTGCTTGGGATGTGCTTCTCCCCTGGCGAGGCTTGGAAAAACCTTGGATCCACGCCAGGGTTTAATTTTCAAATGCTCCCATTTGTGCCTCCCTGGGGTAGGAGATGTAATGCTCGTGTCTTATCTTTTGGGCCAAATCTCAAACCACAAAAGGACCAATTCAGGCTCCAGGGCCTCAGGAGGGAGTCAGGGCAGGAGATCAGGGTTGGGTAGAAATGGAAAAATCGTTATTTTGGCGAAGGTGATGGTGCTGTCAGGGACTGAAATTAAAATGTGGTGTTTCAAGGCTGGAGAGCAGCGGAGGGGAAAGGACCTGGGGGTCCTGGCTGGTGGCAAGTTGGGTGTGAGTCAGCAGAGCCCTGGAGCCAGGAGGGACATCCCGGTCCTGGGAATAGCAGAGACAGCATCGAGGGAGGGGATTGTCCCACTCTGCTCTGGGCTGGGACGGCCTCACTCCGGTGCTGGGGACAGTTTTGGGTGTCTCAATATAAGAAGCACATAAAGCTCTTCAAGAGTGTCCAAAAGAGGGACATGAGGATGGGGAAGGGTCTGGAGGGGCCACACAAGGAGAGGGCACTTGGAATGTCCAGCTGGAGCAGAGGACACTGAGGGCAGAGCTCCCCGGGGCCAGCTCCGATCTCTGCTCCCTGGGACAGGGACAGCACCAAGGGAGCAGCTGGAGCTGGGCCAGGGCAGGCTCAGGCTGGAGAGCAGGGAAAGGTTCTTCCCCCAGAGGGTGCTGGGCACTGCCCAGGCTCCCCAGGGAATGGGCACGGCCCCGAGGCTGCCAGAGCTCCAGGAGCGTTTGGGCAGCGCTGCCAGGGATGCCCAGGCTGGGATTGCTGGGGGGTCTGGGCAGGGCCAGGGGTGAGACTGGATGATCCCTGGGGGTCCTCCCCAGCTCACCACATTCCATGATTCTAAGATATATAAAAATCTTCGGTGCTCTCACATTTTTTTCTTAGTCTATGCACATGATTTAAAACTTTTTCTCTGTCAATTTTATGGTGAAACAATTCTTTATCTTTGTCCTATGAAGAGCCTGCACTGTTTTCTCCCCTCTTCACTCTCCTGGGCACTCTGTGTCTGTAAGAACAGGGGTTTTGTACCCACAGCTGCCTGACTGAAGAGTGTTTAAGTGGAAAAGCTGCTGGAGTTGTGCCTCCAAGGAGAGGATCCTTTCTGGCAGCCAGGAAATTCAGAGTCTGACACCCCAAACAGAAGGATCCTCCTCCCCACCAACCCAAGACGTGCAACAGCAGCAGCATCACCCAAACCCACGGGGGAATCCCAAACCGCTCATGTTTTGATCCAACCAAACCATCTCTTCCCACTTTCGTGTCCCCAGATCTGCCGCGGGGAGCAGGGAGCTCCGTGCGGTGACAGGACACGGGGGAACATCCTCCAGCTGAAGGAGGGCAGGGTCAGATTGGATCTTAGGGACCCCTGGAGCCACCGGGAGCCGGCTCTGCCCCTCCTTTGATCCCTCAATGGAAATGTCACCGCCGAACGACAGAGGGGCCGACCCACCCCATCCCTCCCGGGAGCCGGGAGTTACCACGCAACAGAGGAGCCGTGGCAGCTCGGAATTTCATCCTCAAGGCCAAACAATTCCCCCTGGCAGCTGAGCAGCCTCCGGGGACCAATTATTGTGCCGTGCGCCGGCCACGCCGCGGCTCCCCCGGGGGATGCTCCGAGCTGGAGCCGGCCCGCTCCTCCAGCCACGAGCTGTTCCTCATGTCAAAACTGCCGCGAATGGCACAATTAACTGGCTGGGGACTGCCGAGGAGCTCTTAATTAGGTAAACACGGCTCGGCGAGGAAGCAGAGGCTGGTTCGGAGCGTCCCGGTTGGTGTCAGGCTGCGGGGAGGTGCTGAGGGGGAGGGATGCGCTTGGAGGGCTAATTGAGGTGGGAAAACGGGAGCTCAGCCGGGAATTCCCTTTCAGGCAGCGTTTAAAAGAAGTGCGAGCAGCGGCTCGGTGGAGACTCACAGAAGTATTTCAGATATCTCGGTGCGTGCACAGAGATCACGTCCTCAAGCAGAGCAGCAGCTCGGGAATTGCTGTCCAATTTTAAGTGGATCAGCCGGGAAAACCTCGGCGAGAAACTGAGATTCCCAGGGGGAATCTACAAAAACATCTTTAGTTCTTCAGATGGCAACGGGACTAAGCGGCACTCGAGGACCAAACCAAGGATTCTGAAGCTGAGCCAGCTGCAAATCCAAGGATGCCTCATCCGAGGGTCTGGAAAAATGAAGAGCACAGTGTCCCCTGATTTCTTTCACCCCCGCGGTGCAGTGTTGCTCAGTGCTGAGTGTTGAAAGAAGCCCTGCAGAGTTTAGCTGGTATTGCCTGGCTGAAAGTCAAATGGAGATTTTAAAAGGAGCCACGGGGAGTTGAAGTCCAGGTTGATGGGATTTGGGACTCCGATTCCATCTCTGGGATGGAATTTGGAATCCTATCTCTATCTAGGGGTTTTTGGGGGGGGATCTGTTGCCACAGGTCTCAGTGGGGAGCAGGATGATGCAGCCTGGCCACTGTGAAAAGTGAATTAATGCCCACGGAGAGCTCGGTGATGGTTGGAAGAAACCTTAAAGATCATTTATTTCAACCCCCTGCCACGGGCAGGGACACCTTCCACTGTCCCAGGCTGCTCCAAGCCCCAGTGTCCAGCCTGGCCTTGGGCACTGCCAGGGATCCAGGGGCAGCCACAGCTGCTCTGGGCACCCTGTGCCAGGGAAGAATTCCTTCCTAATATCCTTCCTAATATCTTTCAGTTTAAAGCCATTATTCCTTGTCGTGCCACTCCAGGCCCTTGGAAAATGTCTTCATCTTTCCTGTGGGCTCCTTTCAGGCACTGGAAGGTGCTCCAAGGTCTCCTCAGAGCCTTCTCTTTTCCAGGGCTCTCTGGAATTACTCCAGTGGCTCCAGGTCCATCTTATGTTGGAGCTCCCAGAGCTGGAGGTGATGCCATGATGATTTTTTGCTTTTTCTTTTATACCCCTTTTATACACTCTTTTATACAGTTTTTATGTATTCTTAGTGCTTTTAGCCCACACAGTTATAATTCTTTAAGTTTGATCACTTCCCTCAGACCCAATATCCCGTTAAGCCAAGAGCCCAAACACCCTGGAAACCCCAGACCCCGAGGGCCTCTCCAGAACACATTCTGTAAACAAAGCCAGGCCCAGCCAGGGGAAGGTTCCTCGCTGAGGGGTCTCGCTGGAGTCCCTCCCTGGGCAATCTTTGATAGATGTGCTAATTAGCAAGGCCTATAATTGCACACACATCACATCGTGGGGGGCCATTTCTCCGGGGGGCATTTCGGGGTGCATTTCGATGTGCATTTCGGCGCCCCTGAGGGTCCTTCAATAAACACCGAGGTAAAACCCTTTTCCCCTCTTAGCTGTGTTCAGCTCTCTTCATTTTAAGACCAGGAAAAGGCATCAGAGGCAGCTCTGCAGGTGGAGAGCAAAGTAGAGGGGAGGAATCACCCCCCTCAAGGTAGCCCAGGGTGTGTTTGGCTCTCTGGACTGGGTCATGCCAGGGGTCAGCAAACAAGGTTTCCATGAGGAATAAACATGGAATTTAAAAATCCAGCAAGTTTTACCACGGCAAGTTTTATTTCCATCAAGTACCTGAGACAAAATCCAGTGAATTATCCAGCACAACAAAATAATGTGCATGAAGCAGCTCTAAAAGCTCAGCTGGGGCCTCCAGCAGGTACAGATGGGGTTTTTCAGAAAACTCTGGCGATGCCTCAGTCAGACTCCGGAGTACTCTGTAATTTGCCCCAAATTTGTGCTTTTTGGGGAGGAAGAAGCAGCAGCATTGCAGAGACACCAACGATCTCGCTGCACATCTCCAGTTTTATTTGGGAGAGGAGCCCCACAGGCATTTTAAAAGCTGGATTAGAGCAGCAGGGTCTGTTGGGACTGCCCTGTATCTTAAACCAGCCAGAAATTCACAGGAAGTTCTCCAAATCCTGTCGTGGTTATTTCTGGCATTATCTGCATGGATGGGAACTTCCTTCTCACCCATGGCAGTTGGGGAGTGCTCAGATGGATATGGAGCTGACGAAGTTCCCCTCCCAATTTGCGTATTTTTTTTAATTAATCACCTTTTAGCAGTGTGAGAGCTCAATGATTTTCAAGGTGAGACCCGTTTTTACCCTGATAATCCCGGCTGTACCTGAGTCTGATGGAGGAATGGAAATAATTTGTTATATTTATATTTTTTTGATTTTGGGGGTTTGCTGATTAACCCTTTGGTTTAGGTGTAACTTCCCAGCAGGAGGTGGAAAAACAGCTCACCCACGGTGTCGCTGCTGAAATACCTCAGCTCCCTTGGGCCTCTCTTCCCTTCATGGAAAAACTCAGGCAAAGCATCATCTTTGGTGTCTGAGGCAGATATTCCACCCTGAACGCACTAGTGAAGGCACAGACAAGAAAAGTCTTCCCTTTGGTGTCATTATCAATGTGACTTGAGACACTGACACCCCACAGAACAGCCAGAGCCAGCATTTCTTCTTGGGATTCACCTCTGGAACGCACAACAAGACATTTCTATGTTGGATTTCTTATTTAAGTCTCTGATTTGCTTTCTCTCTTCACCCCCTCAGCTCATTCCTCTCATTTCCACCATCAGAACTTACCTGCGTTTTTTAATGCCGCTTCTTCCATCTGCACTGGATACAAATTCCCATTTTCTGGTGCATTCTGGCAAGGTTTGAATAACCTTTAATAACCTCTTGGACTCTGCCATTTAATCCCGTGTGTGTTGTTCCATTTTTTCTGTCCATTTCTTCCGTTCCAGTTTAGCCCCACACCTTCCGTAGCTCCTCTTCTGGGCTGTGCAGGGCTGGTCTCATTCCTCCTGCTGAGGAACTGAATTTCCCTTTTTTTTTTTTTTTTGACATTTTTCTCAACCACTTCCTACATTTTTAGGAATCCCCCCTGTCTGAGTTCACCGTCACCGCATCGCTCAGGGTGTGACTCTTAGAAATGAATTCTATTGGGACTGCTGTTGGGTTTTGGTTTGTTTCATTCCCTGCTCCCCACCATTCCTGAGGGAAAGCAGCCCGGATTTGCCACACCTGTCTTGCTGTTTAACAACACCTTAAACCAGGCAGAAGATGCTTCGATTGTCAGCTGTTGACACGAAAAAACAAAACAGAATCATCAAGGTGGGAAAAGATCTTCAGGACCATCCAGTCCCACCATCAGCACCCCAAACCCTGTCCCCAAGGGCCACACCCTGAGCACTCCCACAGACAGTGACTCCACCACTCCCTGGGCAGCTCATTCCAAGGCCTGACCACTCTGGGAGGGAAAAAACTCTGGTGACTCAAAGCCTGACTGAGCAAAACCCTTCAGGGAGAGACTCGTGGTGGTTCAAGGTCGGTGCCCACCTGAGGAAGGACCAAAAAGTCACTTTGGTCCTCACAGCTCTTCTGGAGCAATTTTTTCTCTGCTCTTCAACCTGTGCTTGATGCTTTGGCTTCCAGGAGCTCACCCAGAGCAGCTGTGGCTGCCCCTGGATCCCTGGCAGTGCCCAAGGCCAGGTTGGACACTGGGGCTTGGAGTAGCCTGGCACAGTGGAAGGTGTCCCTGCCATGGCAGGGGCTGGGATGGGATAATTTTAAGGTCCCTTCCATCCCAAACCACTCTGTGATTCCATGAATTTCCAGCGAGTGTTTCACCGGCAATTTTTCCCATTCGTGCCTACATTTGGGCTCAAATAACTCAAACCATGAGGGATTTTCTCCTATTTTTGGAAGAAAAGTTTATTATTTTTTTTTGTCCTTCACATGCCCCAAACCTCTCGCCTGCACTCTGGCTCTGCAAGCCAAACCACAGCGATGTTTATTTTTAGGCCCCTGGCTTGTGTCACCAATTTAGAGAAGATGTGGTTACAGCTAAACCGTCACCCACTTCTCCCGCCTGCAATTTGTGTTTCACGGTTGTAGAAATACCAGAACAACAGAATTTTTCTGTTCCAGGCCCACAGATTATCGATAATTCGAGAGGAACTCAACGCAACTTCAACATTTCGGTTGTCAGATGCTTCTCTCAGTTTATGAACTGCACATAAGAAGATTTTTTTTTTCCCTTTAAAATAAAATTAAATAATAAAAGAAGCTTTTAAAGATATCCACAACCACGAGTTTTCCATGAGGGGACACAGATAAAAAAACCTGCCACTTAGAACTCCAAGGATTTTGGGTTTATTGTGGTGCTCCTGCATCACTGGATTTTCATGATCCTGGTGAGTCTTTTCCAACTCAGAAGATTCCGGGATTCCGTGGAAAGCGGGGCTGTTGATGGCACTTATTTCACGGAATGATCCTCACTTTTCCCACTCCAACAATCTGCAGGAGGTGCAGAGGGGTGACAGAAGCCACCTCCTGGTCCTGCGGCCTCTTTCCCCCTCCCCACTTCCCTGCAGGGCCACTCCAGAAGGTTCCATGAAGGACAAGGCCCTGTGGATTCCATGGATCCTCAGAAATCCGGGACAACCCACCTATGGGCACCAAACAGGGATCCTCCAGCACTTCATGACCAGGAGCAGGCACTGACAGCACCTCAAAACCACCAAATCCATCCCAAAGGGTAATTTTTTCCATGCTGAGGGAATGGGAAATGACAAAGGGGCGGTTTTGTGGCATTCGAGGGGGAAACTTTGCTCCAAGGGCGCGGGTTCGTGGTGACAAGTGGCTGAAAGGCCACGCTCAGTGACAAAGAATCCCTGCCCAGACCGTGAGGGTTTAGAATGCAAATGAAGAGGGTTGAGGTGAACCAGCGATGGGTGCGTGGCACCCAGGAGCCAGAAAGTCACTTCAGCAAACATAAAATGGCAATTAACACCGACTTCACTGGCTGGGAATAAATCAGGAAGGAAAAAAATTCTCATCAGGATAAGGTAACAGGCAAGAGAAATTGAAGAGAAACCCAATGAGGGATAAAAAAAATGGAAAAGAATTAAGATTCTGGGACGAAAAACAATCCAGAGAAATCCATCCACTGTTTGGAAAAAGAGCTCAGGGATTAGGTAATTTCTAAAACTGGTGAATCATTTGCAGTGAATAATTTATTGTGTGAGTGTGGCTTCGTTTTGTGCTCCGAAAAAAGTCTGGGAGCAGGTTCTGAATTAATGAATGTGCATTTGTCAGCTGTTTACAAACCATGGCTTGGGCAGATTGTCCACGGGTAATTTTTAGACTCTTTGCTCTGGCTTTGCTTAACGAGGCAGGAACTTAATTAGAGTCTCTCCTTTCTTGCTTGATGAGCATCATTTTTAATCCTGGGTGAATTAAAATGAATTCATGACCAAGCCTGGCCATGGGCACGGCCCCTTTAGGAACCTGGAGGTCTCCACACGTGAGATGTTTTCCTGCTGCTCTTGGGGTTGTTGTTGGCAAGATGAGGCTCCATACAAATGGCAAATCACGGAATCATGGAATAGTTGGGTTGGAAAGGGACCTTAAAGCCCATCCACCCACCCCTGCCATGGGCAGGGACACCTTCCACTGTCCCAGGCTGCTCCAAGCCCCAGTGTCCAACCTGGCCTTGGGCACTGCCAGGGATCCAGGGGCAGCCACAGCTGCTCTGGGCACCCTGTGCCAGGGCCTGCCCACCCTCCCAGGGAACAATTCCTGCCCAATATCCCATCCAGCCCTGCCCTCTGGCACTGGGAAGCCATTCCCTGGGTCCTGTCCCTCCAGCCCTTGGAAATTGTCTCTCTCCATGTTTCCTGTCGGCTCCTTCAGGCCCTGCAAGGCCACACTGAGCTCAGCCCAGAGCTTCTCCTCTCCAGGCTGAGCAATCCCAGCTCTCCCAGCCTTTCCTCCCAGCAGAGCTGCTCCATCCCTCTGCTCATCCTGGTGCCTCCTCTGGCCTCTCTCCAGCAGCTCCACGTCCTCCCTGTGCTGGGCCCCAGGGCTGGGGCAGCTCTGCAGGTGGGGTCTCACCTGAGCACAGGGGCACGATCCCAATCCCTTCCCTGCTGCTCTCTCCTCCTCGGATGCAGCCCAGGATGCCGATGGATTTCAGGGCTCCCAGCACTCACTGGTGGCTCCTGCCCAGCTTTTCACCCACAAGATCCCCAAGTTCCAAAAAAACCTTGTGGTTCTGCTGAGAACAATCACAAAAGCTGCCGTTAATCGAAGCAGATCCAAAGGGCCAAGGGTGCTCCTTCTTGTTAAGCTGCATCTGCCTCTTTCTGCTGTCTCCAAATTTAAATCTGAAATCTTGCCCCGAAATACTGAATTTTAAATGCCTGGCACCATTTCTGCTCCACTGCAGCACCCATCCAATTATCTCCAACTTCAGGAGGGAGACAGGAACAAAAAACTCCACGTCCTGATATTAAATTACTTCCTTGACATATTTGGGAATTAACAAAAAGCCAGGAGCTTATTTAACAGCTTAACACAGATGATTTTAACAGCCCAGCTCACAATAGCTGCTCTTTCAACTATAAATTAAATGTTTAACAAAGCCATAATTAAAGACCTTACCAGCAAAACTTTTCACTGGTGCGTCCTTTGCGACGGACTTTGAAGCATCTTCAGCTGGAGCAATGGGAATTCTCCTGGACAGAGCTCCGAGCTGCAGATAGAGATTAATTACAAGCAGAGCTTTCAGGATTTATTCCTCCTGCCAAAATCCTGCCAAAATCCTCTTGCATTGCAACAGAGAACTGGTTTTCCCTTGTGCTTGCTTACTAATGCTGCTAAAATGTGAATTTAAACAATACCTGTCTGTCTCTCGTGATCCCAGACACGATTATTAGGCTTTCATGCTAATTTCCCTGGCTGTTAAGAGGGGATTAAGGAGGCAGAAATTCCAGATGCACTCAGAGTTCCCCAGATTTGGGAGGGTGGTTCTTGCTGGTGAAGGTCCGAGGCAGCTGCAGGGTTCTCCAGCCCTGCCTCTGCTCAGCTCCTCACCCAGGGCAGCACTGATGGCAACACTGGGGGCAGAACCCAGCCAAGAAATAGAATTCCAGAGTTATTAGGGTTGGAAAAGCCCTCCCAGCCCATCCAGTCCCGGCTGTGCCCGATGCCCACCTTGTCCCCAGCCCAGAGCACTGAGTGCCACCTCCAGCCCTTCCTGGGACACCTCCAGGGATGGGCACTCCAAACCTCCCTGGGCAGCCCCTGCCAAGGCCTGACCTCCCTTTCCATGGGGAAATTGCTCCTGGTGTCCACCCTGAGCCTCCCCTGGCCCAGCCTGAGGCCGTTCCCTCTCCTCCTGTCCCTGTTCCCTGGGAGCAGAGCCCGACCCCCCCGGCTGCCCCCTCCTGTCAGGGAGTTGTGCAGAGCCACAAGGTCCCCCCTGAGCCTCCTTAAATTAAACTTCCCAGCCCTTGGTCACCTTCCCTGGGAAACCTTCTCCTCCTGGTAATCTGGGCTGGAAATTTTCCGTGGTTTCCAACCTAAATATCCCAGTGGCCAGTGTAATCCCATTTCTCCCGATATCCATATTATCCTTTGCTAAAGTTCTTTTCCCCTGTGGATTTCGCCTCTCCAGGTGATCCAGGAGCTCACTAAGATCCCTTTTCCCATTAAAATCCTGCCAGAGGTGAGGATGGAGAGTGCCCAGTTCACCCAGCTGGAGTCAGGAAGCTGTTGGAGCTCTGCTTCTGCCTCAGGGTGATCATTCCCAGTTCCCCTTCCTCCCACTCCCATTCATCCTCCTGCTTTTGCCACCACCTTTCGCATCCTCCCCGGAAAATGAGGGAAAGCATTCCCTGAGTTTTGAGGCACTGTTTAGCTCTGATCTCCAAGCTGCCCTCAAAGTGTCCTCACTTCTTCTTTCTTTGTTCTCTTCTCATTTCTATAACTGAAAACCGTTTTTGCTGCTTTTTATTTCCTTTGCAAGATCTAAACCAGACTTTTGTTACTTCAGATTTTTGCTGCTTTGCATTTTGCGCCTCCGAACTCCAACTGGAACTTCCCATTTCATTCCACGTAGGCTCTCTAATTATTCCTAATTTTCTTTATTTGCTCTTGAAGAACCATCCCCTCCTTGCATCCAGGACTTAAGGAAATTTCAGATTTTCCAAGCTGGAGTTTGAACTGCTCACTCCAGATGGCTTCAATCCCAACATTTCCTTATTTTGTCAAACTTTTCCCTTTTTAACTCAAAAATCTTATTGAGAGAGCAGAATTATTTCACTGCAGGCAATTTCCTTCAATCACATCTTCCCCAATGTCATCAGCATTGACCAAACCAAGCCAACGATCACTTTTAAGGAAATCTGTTCCCAGTCATTCCCAAGGATTATGGATTCTGCTGGGATGAATCCACCTCTGAAAGCTGAACTTCCCCATCAGAACAATTCCTGCCATTCCAAGAACTCTACAGAGATCTCAATCCGTACCAAAAAAATGGGGTCTCAATCCCATTTCACCTTTTTTTTTTCTTGGACACTCAACCGTGGCTGGAACTCTCTTCCCTCCCAGCCTTCATCCCTCTTTCCTGTTTCCATTTGGACCTCTCTGGGAGTGACTCCACCACCTCATCCTGATTTTCTTTGGTCCCCGGACACCCAGGGTGTTTATGGGCTGATCCTGCATCCTCAGCTTGTTATGACACATTTTATGCACGCCTCGGAATTTCTTTGATGCTCCAAAGGCCTGGGAAGCAGAATTATCCATCCCCAGCTGGTCCGCAGTGCTCGGGAAAGGGGAAGGCTCATTCCCGACGCTCCTGGGGCAACACCAGACAGTTGTTATTCCATCCATCCCATCCCTCACCCTTCCCATTCCAACCAGGATCGGCACCACGGCTACTGCTGCTCCAAAGCGTTCCCAGCTGTGTGAGGCGGCAGCCAAGCAGTTTCCTGGAACCCATGGGGAGGTGGCCAGATGCACGGAATATCTGTGGAAAGGCATCTTTTTTTTCTTTTCTTATTTTTTTCAGGGGTTTGTTTTTTTTTTTTTTTTTTTTTTTTGTGGTGTGAACCACAAAAAACCNNTTTTTTTTTTTTTTTTCTGGAGAGGAAACCACAAAAAGCCCCTTTTGGATTTGAGTTTCTAGGCCAGTGACAGGGCCAAGAGCAAATGCCACCGAGGTGACACTCCGGAGTGGGGTCAAGAGGGACTGAAGTGGGGAAATGGGATGAGGTTTTCCCCTAGGTGACTGCTGGAATTTTGTGTCCTTCTCAGCTGATCCCACAGAGGTCTCCTCCAGCTTCTCTCCCTTTGCCGAGGAGAGCAGGATTCACTTTGTTGGCAAATAGGAGTTTGTTGTCACATCCATGTGGATCCCGGCTTAAAAACCACGGGATTTCTCCATAGTCTGTGGAGAGACCCAGCCAGAGATGGAGCCTGGCACCTTTTGGGGTCAGGCTGTGGAGTTAAAGCTCAGGGAGATACTCAGGAAGTGCTTGGCTGAAGGGCAGAGGGGTGGCTGGGACAGTGGGGACAGCACTGAGGGGCTGGAGTGTGTCCAGAGTGGGGGATGGAGATGGGAAAGGGTCTGGAAAACAAATCCTGGGAGGAGCAGCTGAGGGAGCTGGGAAAGGGGCTCAGCCTGGAGCAGAGGAGGCTCAGGGGGGCCCTTGTGGCTCTGCACAACTCCCTGACAGGAGGGGCAGTGAGGGGGGGTCGGGCTCTGCTGCCGTGTCCCGAGGGAAAGGAGGAGAGGAAATGGCCTCAAATT
>VXBT01007847.1:64416-87885 GCA_013400235.1 Oriolus oriolus
TATTTATTGGAAAGGCCTTCAGAGGCACACCCTGGGCAGGCCAAAGGCTGCACCCGAGATGGACCCCGAGTCACGAGTTCTTCACACTGTTACAGGTTTGGGCCATTTGCAGATCAGCATAAATTCACCAATTAAACTTTAGCTAACGATGGAACTGCCCCTCAGCTCGCCCCCCTTCTCAAGGTGCTGGGTTACACATTTTGGGCCTGGGACGGGCTGGGTGTCCTTGGAGAGCAGGCCTGGAGAGGCTTTGTTATGTCTGTGTGAGCATGAGAGAGCAGCAGCTGACAGGCTGCAAGGCAGCTCAGTCACACACTGGGAATGCAGGATTTGAAAAATATAAAAGCTAAACCTAAGGCATCAGTCAGGCCTTGGGATGAGCTGCCCAGGGAGTGGTGGAGTCGCTGTCTGTGGGAGTGCTCAGGAGGAGTCTGGATGTGGCCCTTGGGGACCTGGCTTGGGGTGATGCTGGTGCTGCTGGGGTGGCACTGGATGGTCCTGAAGGTCTCTTCCCTCCTCAGTAATCCTGGGATTCTGTGCCTGGTGCTCCAGAGATCACTTCAGGCTCAGACTTCCTGGCCTCAACTCCCGTTCCCAGTGCCTGAGCAATCCAGGAAAGGCCTGGCTTTGCCCGGAACACGAAGGTGGGGAATGATCACCAACACCCTTAAAAGGACATTTCTCCAGTCCTAAGCGGATCCATCCCAAATTGCCAGAGACAGGACACCATTACATCAACACCCAGGAGTGGAGGGGGAGCGAACTCCAGGCAGAAGGCACTGGAAAAGTTCTGTGGATTGCTGCTCCTACCTCTGCAAGGAGCACTCGGGGATCTTTACCAACCAGACGTGGTCAGGAGCTCAATTTTATGTCTTGTCTGAGCAATTTGCAACTCGGCCTCGATTGCAGGCGTGCTGGGGGGATTGGGTTTCTCCTGACTCACAGGGAAGGCTCCCGCCTGGATCCCGGACAAGAACCCAGCAGCACCTGGGTTTTCCTTGGCAAGGAACCACGCCAAGTGGGAGGCTGAAAAAGAACAATTCCCACCATGTGGGGGAGGAAAATCAACACTCGCCGTGCCCTACAATGCCCTAAAAGCTGTGACAAGGAGTGAAACCCTAAAGAAAAATCCCCCGCTCGCCGGGGCAGCGGGGGTGTGCAGCAGTGAGGCCAGCTCAGCCTTCTGTAAGGACAGGAGGGACCTTTTACTGCCTGGAGATTCCTCCCAGGAGCGTGTGGGCCTAAATATTTCCCTGAAGCAGCTGGGAGGAGGCAGGACAGTGCTGGAAATGTGTCCCAGGGACACCTGAGGCACTGGAAATGTGTCCCAGGGACACCTGAGCTTTGCTGGGTTGGGATAAACAGTGAAGGGAGTGAGCAGCCTCCTGCTGGGGCATTCCCCGGGGCTGCTGGGACACCAGAATCCCTCCACAAAGCCTTGTAATTCCCAGGATTTACACGTGTTGTTGTCTTTGTCTTAAGGGCTTGTGGCAGTGCCTGTGGAAATAATCAGGGAAGCAGAGGGTTGGAAGTGCTCAAAACACATCCAGGGAAATTCCTGATGGCTCTGGCCGCTCCGCCCTAATTCCCAGTTCATGTTTTGTCCCCTTTTCTGGGAAGAATCCAAAAGCTTGGCACGCCTGGGGTGGGCAGAGCCAGGTCCTCCCAAAGCTGGATATGGTTAAGCTCAGCGTTAATTATGCAGAGTTTAGGATGTGTCTGGGAACGTGGCTTTAATCCCAGCGTGGCGCAGCAAAAACCGGAATCATGGAAGGGTTGGACCAACCTGGCCTTGGGCACTGCCAGGGATCCAGGGGCAGCCACAGCTGCTCTGGGAATTCCAGCCCAGCTCCTCCCCACCCTCCCAGGGAACAATTCCTGCCCAATATCCCACCCATCCCTGCCCTCTGGCAGTGGGAAGCCATTCCCTGGGTCCTGTCCCTCCAGCCCTTGTCCCCAGTCCCTCTCCAGCTCTCCTGGAGCCCCTTCAGGTGCTGGAAGGGGCTCTGAGCTCTCCCTGGAGCCTTCTCCTCTCCAGGCTGAAGCCCCCCAATAAAATTTCAAATCCAATTACCAAACACAACGACAAATTCTCATCCAGCCAGGGGAAAAAACACCCTTTGAGGATCAGAATCCGTCCCCACAGTGGCTGAATCACCAGCAAACAGCTCCGGTGTCACACACGGCTCTGCGCACCGAGAGGTTTCAGTTCCCACTCATGAGTGATCATGGAAAAAGGAGTCAGTGCTCACTTCCAATAACTGAGCGCCGTGTTTGTGAGAGCAGAGCCCCTCCTGTGCTCGCAGAGCACCGGGGCTGTTGGTCAGGGACTATTTTTGCTGCGCAGCTGCTGCCCAGAAACATCTGAGAGTTTCTTATCTCCGGGCTCAGCGGCGGCGGGGTGAGGAAACAGCCTCGGCTTTCGGTTCTTGTCAGAGGCGAGCAGGTAGGGGAGGCCTGTCCTGAGGGGACACCTCAGCGGCCCCACAAACAGCCTGGGAGGGAATCGAGGCACACAGGAGGGCCAGGGGGTCGGTTCCAAACTCCCATTGAAGGTATTTGGTTTGGTATCAAAAATAAAAATGGATTAAGAGGGTAATTAATAAAAATCACACATCAGGGTGATGTCATCGGATGGTTTGGGTTGGAAGGGACCTTAAAGCTCATCCAGTCCCCCAGGGGCACCTTCCACTATCCCAGGTTGCTCCAAGCCCTGTCCAAGCTGCTCTTGGACATTTCCAGGGATGAGGCAGCCACAGCTTCTCTGTGCCAGGACCTCAGCACCCTCACAGGGAGGAATTCCTCCCTAATATCCAATGGCTGATCTGCTGGGAAAAAGAAACGGGAACATTAAATGAAGGCCTGAGAGCATCCAAGGTGGCTTAGGCCAGCGCTCAAAGCCTGAAGATGAATTTAATACAACACACAGGAGAAAAAAATCCCAATATTCTGCAGGATCCCCTTTCCTTGGGAGCCCGGAGGAGCAGGATCAGCCCTATGTGACACAACCTCCACCTGGGCAGGTGGCAGGGTACAAATCCACGTGCCAGCCGTAAAAATCAAGGAGATTTCAACAGGTCTTAGAGCCTTCTCCTCCAAACCCTGGCAACAGCTGCAGAACTGCTGTGATACAAGTGTTTTCCTCTCCTCCCCTCTGTGAGAACAGCACAGTTCAGCCCTTGCTCTGCACGGTGCTCGTGGGGGTTTTTTGGAGGTTTGGGGTTTTGTGCATTTGTTTTTTTTCCCCCAAACCTCAGCTGAGAGGAGCTGCAGCAACTCTCCTTTGGCTGCCGCCAGCTGTGGCTGCGCTGTGGGGAGAGAAAAGGTGACAAGAAAAGGTGAAAGGGCCTTTCATGGGAGGCATTTTTGTGCTGGAGCTGTGAAAAATTCAGAGCGGAAAGGTGGCATGGAGAGGAGCCCCAGTCAGTGAGCCCATAGTCACCTGCTGGAGCTGGGCTTGGGGACAGCCCAGATCTTCCTGCATGGTCATTCCCTGTTGTCTCCTCCTCAGGGCAGGGAATTGGGCTGAGTTTTAGCTTCTCTGGCATCAGCAAAACTGATTTTTGTCACTTTGAGGAGCTGTCCGTCGCCTTCACTCGCTGCTGGGGATGTGACAGCTGCAAAGGACACCGCAGGGAGGGGTCCAGGGGAAACATCCCAGGTGCAGCTCACCCTCAGTGGGTCTGGGTTGGGTTTTGTGGGCCTGGATCTGCCCCTCGTGTCTGTGGGTGCTTCAGGCCATGGTTTGTGGGCACAAAACCAGCAATAAAAGCAGAATTGAGACCATTCCCTCTTGTTTTCCTGTCAAACACCTTCAAGGAACCAGGCATAACCCTTGGGAAGCTGCCTGGAAAGATCCTGGTTTGTGTTCCGCCACATTTTAGGGTTTTCAGGTTTAGAAACCTTGCCCTAATTCAGGTTTCTCAGAGCCCCATTCGGCCGGGCCTCGGAGACTTCCAGGGATGAGGAGTCCACAGCTTCTCTGGGCACCCTGTGCCAGTGCCTCAAAACCCTCCCAGGAAGGAATTTCTTCCCAATATCCCATCTAACCCTGCCCTCCTTCAGCATTCCTGAAGGGGGAATGTGAGGTTTTCCCAAAGATTTTTTTGCTGCCACGCTCCAGGATGAAGGACTGCCTTTACATTCACCTGGTGCCATTTTTTGTCCACATTTTCTGAGCACCTGCTGCTCCTGGGGAAGATCCTGACACCTCGTGTTACTCCCCAGGAACGGTCCCTGCTGTATCCTCGTGTCCATGGGCTTGGAGTTCATGGAGTCATGGAATGGTTTGGGTTGGAATGGATTTTAAAGCTCATCCCATTCCAAACCCCTTCCATGGACAGAGATGCCTTCCACCCTCCCAGGTGGCCCTCAACCATTCCAGGGGTGAGGCTTCAAGGATCCTGCTTCCCTCTGCTCTCCATCGGGGTCAGCTGGATGGGAATGCTGGAATTCCAACCTCGAGCCTCAAACCCTGGGATGTGGATAAAAAGCAGAGCTGGGATTTCTGGCCATGACGAGGCAAAAGAGGAAAAGCTCAGTGCCCGGGGAGCTCAGCCCCGTTCCTGCTGCTCCTCGTGTTCAGCTACCAAAACCACTTTTGTTTTGTCTAACTCCACATCTCTCCCCGTCTTTACGGAAAGGAAATCCAAATCTGAGAATCTGGGACAGAACCCAGAGAGTTTGTCTGCTTTCAAAGCCCTCCTGTGGAGCTCACTGAGGTAATGGCTGCGTTCTGTCAAAGCCAGCTGGGTTCTTTTTCTTTTCCCTTTTTTTTTTTTTTATTTCTTGGCTTCTCCCATTTTTTTCCAGCCTGACAAGAACCCGGTGGCTGAAGGAAGCGAAAGGATATAATTTATTCTCTCTGGGCTACCCTGTTCCTGACAGAGGCAAATTTCCCTGCTAATCCTCTGTGTCTGGATATTTTATTCCTTTAACCTGAAATCCTTGAACCCTTGAAATCCTTGTTTCCCTTTGCTGCTGATGTCACCTGCCCACCTCCAGCTTGTGACTCACATCCAACACCGATGCCAAGAACTTCAGCCTCCCAACACTTCCCTAAATGCCTGATGGAGTGGGAGCAGCATGGACACACTGGATAAAACCCCCTGGAACATAAAGGAACCTCTAAGCACCTCTTAATTAGAACAGCAGGAGCTGTTGGGAGAGAGGGAGGGAAGCTGAGAGCCAGTTTTGGGATGCTTAAAAATGATTTTTTTCCATGAATGTTTCCATGTGTCCCACGGGCATGAGGATATTGCTGGAAAGCATCAGCCTCCCCTTCCAAAAATGCCGAGTCCTGGGTGTTGTGTAACTGCTGATGTCACCACGGAAAGCTGAAATTTTATGTTTGAGAGCCTGGAAAAGAAGGCAGGGAAGGAAATGGAACAAATGAAGCAGCAAATCCGACAGCTGGAGAGCCCGAAGGAGCGGGAGAGATGACTCAGCTTCCCACTCCAGGGCAAACAGCTCCACTTTGGGATAGCAACAGGTTCTTGTTTCTCCTCCCTCCGTTTCTTGGACGGGCTCAGGATGTGGGCTCTGTCTGGGGCTGGGAGCAGCTGCTTCTCCACTTGGCCAAATCTTCCACGGCTTGGAGAGGAGAACTTGGGAAGATCTGGGAACAGGCACCTCAGGATGATCCTCAACACACAGGGAGGGCTGGACCTTTTAATTAAATGGTCCCAAATTAAATTGGGGCACACCAGACAGAACACAACAGAAAATGCTCTTTAGATTTAAAAAAATGGAATTTTCCAAAGGGTTTCAGCTCCGATTCCCAAGAAATCTGTGAGGATATCACAGGGCTGTGCTTTGAGGGGAGTGTTCGGGTGCCAGTGCCCACAGGGGAGTATTCCAGGGGGGGATCTCCCATTTGGGATGAGGTCTCCCTGGAGCCTTCTCTTCTCCAGGCTGAACACCCCCACAGGGTTTTTCCAGTTCCTCATGGATGTAAATCTTCACCACACCAGCAGCAGAGAGGGAGAGAGAGGGAAAGGAGAGGGCAGAGAAATTCTCAGTGGGGAAAAGTGGAAAAAATAGAAAAAAAACAGGAAAAAATAGGAAAGACATAGGAAAAAAAAAAAGAGAGAAAAAAAGATTAAAATTTAAAATTACCAAGGAGTGAATCTACAAGTTAAAGTGGCCGTTCCTGAACTGTCTGAACTCCTTCCCTGAAGGCTTTTCCTGCCCTTCCCTCCCTCCCTCCCAGCCCTCCTGCTCCTGCCCTGGGAGCCACTGGAGCCTGGCTTTATATTGGGTTCCAAATTGGAAGATGAAGGCCTGGCTGACGTCTCCATGAGGTCACCACGTCCAGCCCCGGGGGTGACAGCCCTGGGAGAGCCCCGGAGCTGACAGGGAGGAGTGGGGTGGCGTGAGGGGAAGGACCAACGTGGACCATCCTGGGAAAAGTCCCTCTGGAAGAAGGAGTCAGACTCTGAGTCAAAAGGGAGGATTGTGCTGTTCTGGGCTGATTTTCCTTTGGTTTTTCATGGGTTTCTTAAAATAAAAAGCTCTGGGAGGGGCTGAGGAAGAGCTGGGATTGTGTGACAGCCCTGAGGAGCTGAAGGGATGCTCCTGTGCTTTTATCTTCAGCCACGTTATCAAGGTCAAGAGAAAGGGAAAGAATAAACAAAAAAAATATTAATGTTTACCCTAAGGAGCAAGTAAACCAGGAAATTAATTCATGAGTGGAGTCTGGGAATGTCCTGAGTGGGAAGGGACCCCCAGGGATCATCCAGTCCCACCCCTGGCCCTGCCCAGACCCCCCAACAATCCCAGCCTGGGCATCCCTGGCAGCGGTGCCCAAACGCTCCTGGAGCTCTGGCAGCCTTGGAGAAGAGAAGGATGTGTGGAGACCTCACAGCACCTCCAGTCGGGCTGAAGGGGCTCCAAGGAAGGCTGAGAGGGATTCTGCATCAGGAGCTGGAGTGCCAGGAAAAGGGGGAATGGCTTCAAATTGACAGACAGTGGGTTTGGATGGGACATTGGGCAGGAATTGTCCCCTGGGAGGGAGGGCAGGCCCTGGCACAGGGTGCCCAGAGCAGCTGTGGCTGCCCCTGGATCCCTGGCAGTGCCCAAGGCCAGGTTGGACACTGGGGCTTGGGGCAGCCTGGGACAGTGGGAGGTGTCCCTGCCCGTGGCAGGGGTGGCACTGGATGGGCTTTGAGGTCCCTCCCAACCCAAACCAGTCTGGGATTCTCCGAAGTGTCTCCCGCAGGACAGGGGTGTCTGCATTGATCCTGAAGCAGGAATTCTGTGGGATGGGGCTGCTGGGAAGAGCTCCTGGGTTCACAGAGTTTGCAGGCAAACCTGGAGCTGCCACCAGTGCCACCTACAAGGAACTGAGTGTGGGAGGGAAAGAACGAGAGCAGGAACACCCACGAGACCCTCCTGACGTGCGGCACCATCTGTCCCATCCACCCTCACCCTCCAAGGGACCTCCCAGGCATTTTCTCCCACCAAACCTCTCTGGGACAAAATTGCAGTGACCTCTGAATGGGGCTGGTGTCCACACCCCCTCTGGGGTACAGGAGCCCACTTTTCCTGGGAAATGGGATTCAGTCTGTAGCTTCTCAGAGGGGCGGCTCTGATCTGCCAGGGACAGCACCCAGGGAAGGGCTGGAGCTGGGCCAGGGCAGGCTCAGGCTGGAGAGCAGGGCAAGGTTCTTCCCCCAGAGGGTGCTGGGCACTGCCCAGGCTCCCCAGGGAATGGGCACGGCCCCGAGGCTGCCAGAGCTCCAGGAGCGTTTGGGCACCGCTGCCAGGGATGCCCAGGCTGGGATTGCTGGGGGGTCTGGGCAGAGACAGGGGTGGGACTGGGTGATCCCTGGGGGTCCCTTCCCACTCAGGACATTCCATGATTTACTCTTTAAAATATTCACCTCATTCAAGCAGGAAGAAACACTCTGAAAAGGGTTTTTTTTTGGGAATGGAGACAATGTCCTCCATGTCCTCCATGTCCTTCTTCAGTTAGGACAGTGACCTGAAAGAGAAATAAAATAAAACCTAGGAAAAAAGTCCTGCTGCAGGGAACAGCTGCATCCAGGCAACCCCCCAGGGTCTGGGAACTGCCCCTGTAAAGAGATTATTGTTCATCCTTCGACATCCAGAGCCATTCCCCACCTCAGCAGCCCTGGCTTCATTCTGGGCATTATCCCAAATCCGATTTTTTGCAGAGAAATGGGATTATTCTCTGCAAGTTCATCATTATTAACTTAATCAAATGAATTAAGGGACAAAAGGCACCGAGCGATTTCAGGTCTCTCGGTCCCAGATGGAGGCAGTGACTGGAATTTGCTGTTTTCCTCAGGAATTCCCTGGATGGTGCCTTTCCTTCTCCCAGCAAGGGAACAGGAATCAGGAATTCTTTTTCCTTTGGGATCACAAATTCCTACCGGTGTGTTTGCAGCAGTTTGTTGGTTCTTAAGGGAACCATTGCCAGCAGAAAAGTTCTGATGGAAATCCCGCGTTTTCTGGAAAATTCGTGTGGATTTCTCCTCACTCGGCCTCGACCACCCAAATTTGAAGGAGCTTTTCCTCGAACTTTCCCACTTTTAATTTCTCTCGTTTGTGTCCTGCTCTTTTCCTTTCATTTCCAGCCAAGTTCCATCTCCAAAGACCTTTTTCTTTTGCCTTTTATGATTTTGATGACAACAATTTTTGTATTTTTCCAGCATCTCAGCCTAAATTTAGAGACCCTGATGCCAAAATTAGTGGTGATTTTCTCTTTGATATTGAATCATCTGGGGCTGCAGAGCCAAATAAATGACATTTTCTTTAGCTCTCTTAATTCTTCTGTGAAAAAAACCCACTTTTCTGAGCAGTCTAGACTTCGACTTAGAACCAGTTTTAAGCCTAGAATGGTTGTTATGCTTTGTTTTGGCATTAAATATTGGGCAAGGATCATCTCTTCGATCCAGGCTTGCACAGAGCGCATCCAGCCCACGGGAATTCTGTATCAATACAAAATTAGATCATTAATTATCGTAATTATGAGGGGAAGACCGATGAGTTTGGATTCCTCACATGGATCTTTCATCCCACTGGCCTCGGAGAGGTCGGGATGTGGCTTTTCCTTCCTGGCTCTGCTGCTCTGGAAATGGAAAAATATTTGGAAGCCCGGTTTTGGTGCCTCAGCCCCTGCTTTATTTCCCCTTTCGGGACACCTCACTCCAGCCAAATTTTCCTTTGTCCCACAGCCTCTGGAAAACAAAAAAAAAAAAAAGAGGGGAAAAGAGAAGTTTTCTCCAAATTACAACAGGAGCAACAAAAGTGTGAGGAGAAAGGATCCAAAAAAAGGGAAAAAACCACTTTTCCCACTGTCTGGATGTCCAAAAGAAAGCAGCGAACCCTGCCAGCAAAATCCTAAGGAAAAGGAATAAATGACATCCCTGTGGTGCCCCTGGAAGTGCGGAGGATCCGGCTTTGCTCCTGTTCTGCTTCCAGTGAAACAGCTGCCAGATTTGTCCTGTCTTGGAGGCAGAACACATCAGGCTCAGGGAAAATCCAGGTGCTGGGATGGATCCTGGAAATCCCACAGCAGGAGGGGAGTGGAGGGAAAGAAAACACAGCTTCCCTTCTGTGATAAAAATAGATGGGCACTCACAGGGGCTGAAAATCCCTGGCCGATGTTTGGTTTTGCTCTTGGATTTCTTTTTATTTCCTCTCACCTTGCTGCTTTGCTCTCCTATCCCAAATGGTTTCCCACCAAAGCCCAGCTCTGTTCCAAGACATTTTCGACTTAAAAATAAAAAAAAAAACCAAACCAAACAAAAAAACCCCTAAATTAAAAGTTATTTCCCAGTGTACAACCCAGCAAATTCCCTTAAGGAAAACCTGGATATTTAATTTTGACGTGGAGGCGAAATCAGGTTTCCATTTCCACTGGGAACGGCACCAGCAGGGATCCACGTGGTGCTCTCCTGCTCGCACACACATCCACACACGCTCCCGAGGCCCTGCAGCCTGGAACTGCAGCTCCAGAAGTGCAGCTCCTTGTGCCAGCAGGGATCTTAAATCTTGGGATAACACAGGAAAACAAATCTGCCCTCGGCGTTGCTCCGTTCAGCTCAACCAATCGAACATTCCCTGTTTTTCAGTAGCCCTGAGTGCTCTTTTGCTTTTCCAAGCTGGGAATGCCATGAGGATGAACCACTAGATCCACTGGCAGAGCTAAAAATGGGAAGAAATCGCTTTGGAGGAACAGGCATGGAGGGATCAGGCAGGAAACTTCTCCACCTTTGCTTCCTAGAGGTCTCCACCACCAATTTTCTTCCAATTAACCAAATTTTCTTCAAATTAACCACAAAAACCAGAGGCAAATTCCAACTGGGAGGAGTCAGGAAGTGTTTTCAGCTGGAATGGGAGGCTGGGGAGCTGTGACACCCACCCAGCTGCAGCCTAACTCCCACAAACAGCACAGCAGTGGCTGTTTTCCCAGGAAAAGCATCTCCAATGGAAGGAAATTGGAGTGAGTGCCCCACAGCCCCTCAGGAATCAGCCCAGGGGTGGGATTTGGGATTGGCAGCTCCCAACACGGAGAAGAGCAGCGCCCATAAACATCTCCGTTGTTTTTTTAGGTCAAGAGTTTTTCCTGGGATCCAAAATGTTGTTCACAATTCCTGTGAAAAGCCAGGGATCCCAGCCTGGGATTTACACATTAGGAACAGGAAAGAGGATTTTCCCTCATTGTTAAAAATTCCAAAAGCTTGGCACTAACCTTCAGTGCTGGGATTTTACATCTTCCTTGTTGGGTCACATGGAGAAGTCCGGTTTGGTAGGGAATGGAAAGGACAAGGGAAAATAAAAGGGATTCAAAGTCCCAGCACCCACCCCAGCACTGCAGAATCCCATATCAGAGGGATGTCATGGAATCACGGGATGGTTTGGGTTGGAAGGGATCTTAAATCCCACCTGGTGCCACCCCTGCCAAGGCAGGGACACCTTCCACTGTCCCAGGCTGCTCCAAGCCCCAGTGTCCAGCCTGGCCTTGGGCACTGCCAGGGATCCAGGGGCAGCCACAGCTGCTCTGGGAATTCCATCCCAGCCCTCCCCACCCTCCCAGGGAAAAATTCCTTCCCAATATCCCATCCAGCCCTGCCCTCTGGCAGTCTGAACCCATTCCCCCTTGTCCCGTCCCCTCCATCCCTGCAGAACCTCAATCCTATTTTTGCCAACCTGGATTGAGCAGGGTGAGAGGAGTTTTTATTCCTCTGCCAGCTGTTGTCAGCCATGGAAGTTCTTTCCCCCTCCCGGGGTTCATCTGGAGATGCATTCCCAGGAGAATCCGACCCCTCGGAGCTGTGACCTCGTGCCACGGGCACGCACTTGGCTCCTACCCCGTGCTGGTCACAGCTCCCCGGTGGAGACAGCGAGTCTGGGAGCATTTTCCTCTCGGCTGGCATCCTTTGGAATCATTTTATTCCTCATATAGGCACAGCTCCTCACTGAGGCCCCGTTCTCCCAAATATTTATGCCCATGAGTAATTTCGGGAGCATTAGGAACGAGCTGAGGGGGCCAACTCCTGCCTTCCCAGCACAAAATCCTTTTCCAGGAGTTACATCCACTCTCCAAAGCCTTTTGCAGCAAGGATGGGACTTCAGGATGTGCTCAGTTTTTGGAAGTGAAGGATGAGAATTTCCCCACTGTCTGTGTCTGGTTTTATTTGCTCTCAGCTGACAGATATTCGGTGAGGGTTGCCCAGATGCTTTGTGTAAAATTAATAGTTAAATACTTTGATTTCTGATTATATTTGCAGTTCTTCCTCTTTCTAAAAATAATCAAAGCCATGACAGCCATGATTCTCTATTTGCTGCATATAAAAGGCCTGAAAAATCAGCTTTTTCCTCAACTTTATAGAAGTTTTACGAGGTATAAAACCCCTGAAACAATAAATTTTCTGCTGGAAATGATGACTGGAGCAAAACTAACAGGTGTTGATCTAATACTCCTAAAAACAGGGGACATGGAATTCTAACTCAGCTAAAAATATGCACTTCTGGTTTCTTCATATTCCGTGCTTAAATCCTTGGTTCTCTGGGATGCACCAGGAGATTTTAGGGATTCTGTGTGAGTTTTTCCCTCAGATTGTGAGGTTTTAGCAGGAAATGTGTTTGCATTTAGGAGCGAGCAAGTTCTTAGAGGGCTCGCACCACATCCTCACTGGTGTAAATGGGCAGAGGCCTAAAGGAGCTGATTTAATAAAATTAAACACAAACTCCACATTTCTGGTTTGGATTGGGCCGTTCAGCTCAGCCTAATGGGAATTTATCGATGTGAGGAGCAGAAAACCAGGAAAAAAAAGGGCAAATCCCCTCAGTTCACCCGGTTAGGCCGGGTGTTCCCAGCAGGCCTTTGATCATCGATCCCGGGGGATCAGCCGATGGTGGCATTCCCAGGAAACACCTCTGTCTGCTGCTGTCCCTTCACCAAACCCCAACCCTGTGAGCCCAGCACATCCCATGGATTTGAAGCCCATCCTGAGCCATCCCTGTGGAGCTGAGGTGGGAATTTGGCCAATAAAAGTGTCCCTGCACTGGCTCAGGCCACGTCTTTCCCTGTGTGGGACACTGGGAGTCATAAAATTCTTTCCTATGTTTCTCTCCTGGTTTTCACCCTCCTTCACCTCTCTCCTCCTTTTCACCCTCGGAAAACGCAGGAAACAAACCAAACTGAGGTGTTTTAACTCGTTTGGGATATAAATTTATGGACTGGGAGACCTGGGGGTGTTTACCTGGAGAAGAGATGGCTCTGAGGAGACCACAGAGCTCCTTCCAGGGCTTAAAGAGGGTTACAAAAAGGAGGGAGAGGGATTTTTAATAGGGATAAACAGTGACAGGATAAGGGGGAATGGTTTTAAACTGCCAGAGGGCAGGGAGAGATGGGATATTGGGAAGGAATTCTTGGCTGTGAGGGTGGTGAGGGGCTGGGATGGAATTCCCAGAGCAGCTGTGGCTGCCCCTGGATCCCTGGCAGTGCCCAAGGCCAGGTTGGACATCGGTGCTTGGAGCAGCCTGGGACAGTGGGAGGTGTCCCTGCCCGTGGAACCCCATTCCATGATTCCATGACTAACCATGACTTCCCCAGGGCTTCTCCCAGGCCCTCGTTTCCCTGCTAACGAGGCCCTGTCCCCGTGTGCCCCATCAGAGGCGCTGCCAAGCGAGGCCAGCCCTGCTGATTGCGTGAGCTCTGCACAGGGGACAACACCAACGCCATCAGCAGCTCCAAATAAATATCCCGAGCTGGGAGCTGAGCCTGTCTTCAATTCCTTGCCTGGCTGAACACATCCAACTGTGACATTCCTTAAATCCAGGCTGTGACTCAGCAGTGGCCCAGGAGATGAACGCTGACCCCAAATCCTCCCTTCGCTGCCTTAACCGTTTGTTCCCAACTGTGGGAATTCTTTCCCGGG
This sequence comes from Oriolus oriolus, assembly GCA_013400235.1. Taxonomy (NCBI): domain Eukaryota; kingdom Metazoa; phylum Chordata; class Aves; order Passeriformes; family Corvidae; genus Oriolus; species Oriolus oriolus. The sequence goes on from VXBT01007847.1 coordinate 77,829, forward strand.
ATTGGTGATGGATGATTCAGTGCTATCCAGGGAATCCCCCTGAACCCCACATGGATTGACTCATCCCATTGCTCATCGGGCCCACCTGCTCAGGGCATAACTGTGGTGTAAATCCACACTCCCTTACATGGATGAGATTCCCAGCTGGAATGGCACATGGTGCCTGCTGGCAGCGTGGAATTGGGGCTGTTTGTTGACCTTGGATTTGTTTTTCGTGACACTGGTTGGGAGCAGTTCTGAATTAGCGTTAATTTATTGTGATTTAGTTCTGAAATATTCCTAATATTCCTCCTGAGGAAAAGAGGGAGAATCAGTTGGTGAAGGTGAAGCCAGACTAGGAGGGATTAAAAAGGACAGAAAGAATTTCTCCATGGAAAGGGAGGTCAGGCCTTGGAAGGGGCTGCCCGGGGAGGTTTGGAGTGCCCATCCCGGGAGGTGTCCAAGGAATGACTTGAAGAGAAAGATAGAAAAAGGCGAGAAAGAAATAAATCCAAATCTCTTGGGTGGAAAACAATTTAAAGATGGATCAGGACAACTCTGACAGGAATAAAACAGAAATCCATGGATGGCACCAGGAGTCATCCAGCTTGGGAAAGATCCCAGTGCAAGTGCTCCACGTAAATCATCCTTCACAGCAAATGTGGAGCCTCCCAAGCATTCCATCAAGGAATCTTCCCTGGGGGCTTTTTGAGGCTCTGAGGAAAATGAGACCAAAATAGGAGATTCATGAAAACTGGCAAACTTTTACCTCAGAGAAATCTGATTCAGCCTCACCAAGATCTCAACTTGATAGAATAATTGGAAAACTTAAAATTTTAAAATGGGAGTGAATTTTTGGACATTTTTCCATGCTCTAAACTAAAAGTAAATTAGGGAAAAAGTCCAATTAATTTCATTTTGGCCAGTGATGGGCAGTTCTGAAAATCCCACAGGAAGGTCTGTGGGGCAGGGACTCTGCTCTGCTCTGCCTCGGTGCCTTCCCAGCATTGCTGGGACATTGCTGGGATGCATTTGTGCTTGCGCAATGTGGTTTTCCATATCTTTGGCCCTCTCTCTTTCCAGAAAAAGGGTAGAGGAGGAAGGCACTCAGATATTCAGTGCAGGAATTTTTGTCTTGGATTTTATCTTAAGGACAGATCAGCACTGCCAAACCTGGCTAACAAAATCCAAGAATTTAGGGGTTCTTTTCCTATTTTTATTCCTATATTTAAAGGTTATAAATTTTTTTCTTCCTCTGTTAAATTAACAAATCAACTGGAGCTGGTAACTCAAGTCGATCTGCACATAAAATAAAACAAGAAGTGGAGTGGAGTGGAGGCACCACCGCTAGACAATTCCTCCAGCTCGGGGGTAACCCTGAGAGCTGTGTAAGTGCTTTTTAAGATGACTGCAGGATTTTAAAGTAAAGATTTCCCACTACAAGCAAGCTGCAGGAGCTAAATATATCCTTCCTGTTTATTCTGTGTGTGATTTCAGCCCAAGCTCGAGTCTAGAACAAAAAGCAGCTCTGGCCACTCAGCTCAAGCAGCAGCACCCCAGCCCTGGTGAGTAAGAGCAGCATCATCTGATCAAAGCTGGAAGCAAAGCCCTGCAGGCAGGTCCAGGGGCCAGCTGGAGATATCTGGGTCAAATCAGCTCTGTGGTTTAGTTCAAACTTCAGGGATGAGACAAAGATAATGTTCTTTTTCTCTCCTTTTTAGGGAAGTGTTTCAATTTGTAACGAGCTGTCGATTTTGGAGGGTGAAGAGGGGGTTTAGAATGAACTTCTGGAGTGTCCAGGACATGTTTGGCTTCGACAGAGATTTTCCAGCTTCTCAGTTCAGGACAGACTGAGAGCTGGATTCAGAGATCTCACGTTTAACCCTTCTGCTTTCCTTAATTTAGGATTTTTATTCTCTTAATGATCCAGTTCAGAGCAAACCCCTGCAGCCCAGCGAGATCCTCTGCATCCCACTCCCAGGGCAAGAACACAGGGATGCTCTGGTTTATTCCCTCTCCAAACCAGACATCTTCTGGGAGGCAAAGGTCAGAGGATGATGATTTCTTTTTGTCAGCAGATGTGAGGAAACAAAACCTCTTAACAACCAATCCAAAAATGACCAGAGGCGCTGTTTTGCAACACAGAACGTACAACCTAATAAATCCCAACCTCTCTGATGCAACGCGGAGTTATTCCTTCCCTACCTCTCTCTTTGTCTCGGACAAAAAGGTCAGTTTTGTGTTTCCAAACCCACTCTCAAAGATTTCATGATTGTGCCATTGGCCAGAGTTCAAACAATGCAGGCAGGAAAGAATGTCCAGCTGTCAAGTGTAAACAGCGCCGGGTACAGCTCAGAAGTGCCTCAGACAAATCAGTCGATGTCATCAGCCGCTTTTAATTAAGAGCAGACCAAATATCCTCTCCCCGCCTCCCTCCCCTCTTTCTTCTCCCGCTTTTTCTTCCCCCTCTTCAGTGCCTTGGAACACCAGTGATTTGTGGGGCATTGTCTTGGTGGCGGCTGTCCTTGTGGAAGGAAGCGAATCAATATGGGAAGAGGCCGACTCCGAGTTCAAAGCATATCCCGACATCCCGACGAGGCCACAGATTGTAATCTTCCAGCCAGGTTGGATTTGCACCTTTCCCGCTTTCTGCATGGAAAATCTGGCTCCAGGGACAGAATCCCAGCGTGTTGTTTCATGTTGTTTCAGATTCTCATTTAAACTGTTGTTTTAAAAGCAGATTTCAGGCTGATCGCCTCGGTCCAGTGAGCTTTCCTGTGCCTGGTGCTAGCACCAGGCCTGGCAGGATGGAAATCCCTTTGCAGCTCATCCTATTTTTAAGAATGAGGCATTAATCAATATTTAGACTCTTCTGGGTGGGCCTGAGCCGGAGGCAACGCAAAGGAACGGAGGAAAGATGTGGTGCACACATTAATTGTGTTTATTTTTGAATTTTTACATTCTCTTCCCTGGATTTTCCTGGTTCTGTGTTTTATTCTTGTTGCTCCTTCTCTTCCGACTCCGAGCCTTCCAAAATCAATATTCCCCTGTAAATTTATTGTAGCTAAGACCTGATGCTGAAAAAAAACCTCTGTCACAGAATAATCATAAAAGAATGGATGGCTTGGGGTGGAAGGGACCTTAAAGCTCATCCAGTCCCACCCCACAAGTTAACCGGTTGGGGAGTGGTTTTCAGTTCCTCACTGTTGCTGTTGTTGAAATTCTGCTTCTTCTGGAGACCAGGAATTGCTTCTGCTGCTCCACCGAAGGGTGAATTCTCCTTGGAGAGCAGTTCCGAGCGTCCCACATCCAAAGAATTCCTGGGAGACACAATTCCGTGTGCTGGTGAGCACAGCGGGCAGGAGGCGTTGCTGGGAAATGCAGGATTGGGGATTTTTCATGTTTGGAGAAAAACCCAGTTAATTCCAAAGACTCACGGAATGGTTTGGGTTGGGATGGACCTCGAAGATCATCCAGTTCCAGCCTCCTTCCACTGTCCCAGGCTGCTTCAAGCCCCAGTGTCCAACCTGGCCTTGGGCACTGCCAGGGATCCAGGGGCAGCCACAGCTGCTCTGGGAATTCCATCCCAGCCCCTCCCCACCCTCCCAGGGAACAATTCCTGCCCAATATCCCATCCAGCCCTGCCCTCCTCCACCTTAAAGCCATTCCCCCTCATCCTGTCACTCCAGGCCCTGGCAATTAAAATCTCTAGAGGAGACTTTTAGAGATTTTTAGCACTTTTAAATACTTAAATCCCGTCAATTAATCCTAAATTTACTTCACAAATCTCTGCACAAGGAGCTAAACCACTTTCATATCAGTTTCCATTTTTCAGCATCTCTTTCTCTCCAAAGAGGAGAGAAATCCCAAACGAACAGCTGGAAATCCAACAGAAAAATTGTATTAAAATTTATCAGCAGCTCAGTTTTGTCTCTGGCTCTACAAGAGCTGAACTTGAACCAGTCCTGAGACAAAAAAAAAAAAAAAAAAAAAAGAAAAAAAAAAAAAAAAAAAGAGGAAATAAATGCAAATAATCATGGAAACATGAGAGGAATTAAGGAGACATATGGAGATCTCCAGGAAATACGGCCCCTAAGTTTGAAATGTGGTTCTTATTTGCTTCACACGTTTTGTGTGCAGCAGGAACAGCTTTTCTTGATATTCCATGTGGGGTTGGTGTACTGTGAATATTAATTTATGAAACAACTCCACAGTGCATTAATTGTGCATTAATTACAGTGGTTTTATGCAATAGACAATCATTAAATTGTGTTTATTGCACAATTCTTGTATCAGGTTTGGTGGAGAAGCCAAAATCTTTACAAAATCCCATAAACAGAGGCCCCCCAGATGGATCAGAAGTTGTCTGGAAAAAGCTGGGATTTTTACAAGACTCAGAATCCCAATAAAACTCCTTGACATCCTCATCCAACAGGAAATAAAAATCCTTTATTAAATAACCCAGCGCTTTAGGGAGACATTTCTGACATCATCAGAACAAATGGATTTGAGGAATAAAAGCACCAGGATGCACCACTCTGGGAGTGGAATTCTGTAGGCCTCCAAAATGGACAAGTTTTCCACCTTTATTTTATTCTGGAAGAGGATTTCAGCCTTTTTGAGGAACAGGGAGGGGAATTTTTCCTTTGAAATCAGGAAAAATCAACATCAATTTACTCTTTAAAACCTGCAGCGGAATTTTGTTACATTCAAAGTTCCTTTTCATTGATTTTCTAAGGATTTATTCCAACTCAAAGCGACTGAGACAAAAATTGGGCGGAAATCAACCTAAAGAATGAATTTCTTTCATGAGTCACCACATTTCTTGAAGATTTTTTCTATCTCGGTTTTTTATTCTGTCCAAGTTGAATGCGACAATTCTTAAATCCTGTAACCATCCCAAATTCAGCATGATTTCAGCAAAAATCCACCTTGCATTGCTGCTCATGGATAAGGAACAGGCAAAAGTCTGGATCTACAAAATGTGGGAATCACAGGGAGCTCTGGGATGATTCCAGAATGTCACTGAGGTGGCTCCTGATGACGTCAATCGATCTCTTCCCGGTGTTTCACCTTTGCGAAAACCATGGGATGAGGAGCTGCAAAGACTTTAAAACTCAGATTTTAAGCTCAGGCCTAAAAAAAAAACCACCCAGAGAATCCCCACAGAGAGAAAACCCCAGAAAATCTCTTTTGGTTTGGCTCAAAAGTGCAAGATCCGAGAAATTCCTGAGGGCAGTCGACGTCTCCCGTTCCGTTTGCTTGGCTCAGGTGGGCATTTGAAGCTCTGTGTTTAACAACCATCCCGAGATATCCATGGAAAATGGCAGTGGGAACAACGGCCCGTTGTGGGGTCCGCTGTCCCAGGGCTTTGGTGTCTTTCTCCTGAGCATGCCATGAACCAGGAGTAGAAAACGGAGAACTGGGAAAAGTGGAAGTTGAAAGCTCCAGAGGTTCCCCCCAGCTCTGGCAGGCACGGGAGCCTTTTCCAGCAAAATGAGCCTTGACACGAGCTCGGGGTTTATGGGAGCAGGTGGGAGGAGGACGCTCTTCTGAACTCGGAGCTGTCCCCAAATCCATAGCATGGAGCCCCTGGGTGCCAAGCTCAGCATGGTGGACACTCCAATTAGGTTAAATCCCGTTTTTTGTGGAATAATTTAGGTTGGAAAAGATGTTCCAAGGTCATCGAGGCCAAGTTGTGCTCGACGCCCACCTTGTCCCCAGCCCAGAGCACTGAGTGCCACCTCCAGGCCTTCCCGGGACACCTCCAGGGATGGGCACTCCAAACCTCCCTGGGCAGCCCCTGCCAAGGCCTGACCTCCCTTTCCATGGGGAAATTGCTCCTGGTGTCCAACCACACGCTTTTCATTCCACGAATTATTCGCAGGTGGAGCCTCTACCTGCCACAAAATTATCACCATTCCCAGGAGTTGTTCAGGAGCCCTCCCAAACCCGGGGGTTGTGTTATCAGCTCCTCAGATTGTTCTTATCAGTGAGATTAGGTGTCAAAGATGAGATCATGGAATCATGCAGTAGTTGGGTTGGAAAGGGACCTTAGAGATCATCCCTGTCATGGGCAGGGACACCTCCCACTGTCCCAGGCTGCTCCAAGCCCCAGTGTCCAACCTGGCCTTGGGCACTGCCAGGGATCCAGGGGCAGCCACAGCTGCTCTGGGCACCCTGTGCCAGGGCCTGCCCACCCTCCCAGGGAACAATTCCTGCCCAATATCCCATCCAGCCCTGCCCTCTGGCACTGGGAAGCCATTCCCTGGGTCCTGTCCCTCCAGCCCTTGGAAATTGTCTCTCTCCATGTTTCCTGTCGGCTCCTTCAGGCCCTGCAAGGCCACACCGAGCTCACCCCCAAGTTTCTCTTTTTAATAGAAAAGTGCACCAAAGGTGGCTNCTGATTCCATGATTCAAATCCGCCTCTTTGTGGCCTGGAGTTGGGACATGAACCTAATTCCCAATTATTCTGTGGAAGGATCCTAAACATTCAAAAATTTGCAAATGATTTGGGGTTGGGAGAATCCCTCCTTCCCTCCTGTGGAGTCTGCTGAGCTCTGCACCCTCCCTGCGCTCACCGAGATGAATTTTTTTCCAATTTGGTACCTCCAGCCCAGCCTTAAAATTTGGGATTTTTAACTTGTTTGTTCTCCATGATCTGAAGTGTAAAATGCTGTGCTGGGATTGGGAACTGCTCCTGCCTGGATTTCAGCCCACCCCATTCAGCTGTGCAGTGAACACCACGAAATGCTCCTCCCAGTCCAGCAGGAAATACTGGAGGGCTGCAGGTTAAGGAGGTTTTCCAATTAATTTGTGTTTAATTTAACAAATTATGATGTGCATAATTTAGATAGTTGTGGTTGTCAGAAAAAATATTAACATTTGCTTTTATTTGAGGGTCTGTGCATCTCATATTGAATGTGATCACAAATGCCCCAGTGTACACTGAATTTTTGTGTTGATAAAGGCAGCGGGATGGGAGGTGTGGCCTTTTTTAATGCCCTTTACCAAGTGCTGCTTTAAAAATCCATATTTAATGGGCTGTAACTGCACTGGGTATTTCCATGGAATGGTTCTTGGGAGTAAACTGGAAATCTGGCTCTGGGGTGGATGGAAATAATCAGGGTAAGGATGGGGAAGAGCTGGGGGTGAGAAGGGCTTTGGGATTTGCAGAGGCAGAGGTGAAGGATTTATCCCAATCCTGCTGGAGCAGGTGGGTTTTACTTCTTAAATCTCAACTGTCTTTGAGTGGCTCTCAGGTCTGTTATTCTTTTAATTCCACATCACAGGGATTAATTCTGGGAGAAGTTCAGGGGAATTCTCTCCCCAGTTTGGAAGTTCCTCCTCACTTTTCAAACAAATATTCAGATTTTTCAGCAACCAGCACTGATGGTCATTCAGAATAAGGTGAAGCAGAGTCAGTGCCCAGCCTCACATTTGGGATATTCCTGAAACCACTCACAGGGATCGTTTGGATCTCTCTGAGTTCAGTTTTGATTTGTTCCAGAGTTAATCCAGCTAGGATAACAGGAACAAAGCTCCGTGAGTGGGTGACAAACTGACCGCGCCCAGCTGAAAAGCTCAGTCCTGCAGCTGAAGGAATCAACTGAAATTTCCAAGCGTTACCAAAAAAGAAACAAAAACCAAAAAAAACCAAGTCACAAACTCACTCAGACTGAAATTCGTGTTCCATTTAGGAGAAAATCTGTGAGGTTTTTCTTCAGTTATTCATTCAGCACCAGGCCTGAGTTTTGTCACCAGTTCAGTGACGAAAGTGGCACCCTAAGCGCGATATTTAAATGAGGTGCAGGCCATAGATGACTCAGCTGCAGCTCAAAAAGCTTCACAGTTGAGTTCACAGTTTTTGTCCTGTGAGAAATGTTGAGATAAACTCAACTGAGTCACTGGGGGCAGTTCCCTGAGTGGCAGCTCAGTGTCAGCAGCAAAAAAACCATCAAAATGGGGTGATTTCACCACAAAGCCCCTCCTCAACTGGGCAGGGGGAGAGAAAATCCAACAAAAAACTCATGGATCAGGATAAAGATGAGGAGAGGTCACTCATCACCATCAGGAAAAAACAGACTTGAGGAAATTAATTTGATTTATCACCAATCAAAAGCAGAGCAGGGTAAGAGGTCAAATAAAAGCTTAAAAATGTCTTTGCCCCATCCCTCCCTCCTTCTTGGGCTTAAATTGATTCCCAGTGGCACAGAGAGATGGGAATGGGGTTTATGGTCAGTGTGGGTCCCATTCCATGGGGTCAGCCCTTCAGGAACTGCCCCAGTGTGGATCCCATTTTCCATGGGGTCAGTCCTTCAGGAACTGCCCCAGTGTGGATCCCTTTCCATGGGGTCAGTCCTTCAGGAACTGCCCCAGTGTGGATCCCTTTCCATGGGGTCAGCCCTTCAGGAACTGCTCCAGTGTGGATCCCATTTTCCATGGGGTCAGTCCTTCAGGAACTGCCCCAGTGTGGATCCCTTTCCATGGGGTCAGTCCTTCAGGAACTGCTCCCTTTTTCCATGGGGTCAGTCCTTCAGGAACTGCTCCAGGGGTGGTCCCTTTTCCCCTTGGATCCCAAGCCCTCCCACCAAACCTGCTCCAGGTGGGCTCCTCTCTCCACGAGGCCACAAATCCCTGCCAGGACCCTGCTCCAGGGTGGAATTCCCATGGGATCACAGCCTTTTCTAGTGCATCCATTATTTTTCCTTCTTAAACACATTAAAGGATCTTTCCCACAAGTGGCTTCACCCGTGGGATCAGCCCCATTAAATTCCCTGGGAATACTCAAGGGCATAAAAGTCAGGATGTGCAAAAACCTTTCCAGGTGTGGGGACTCCAAAATGCCCTCGGTGCATCCCCCAGCTTAGGAAGGAGTTTAAGCTCGTGCTTAAACCCCTCTGCCAAGGATTTGGGGTGTTTTTGGGAGAGCAGGAATGGATTTGTGGCAGTGGTTGCCTAACATGGAGAGCACAAACAACAAACCATCATTAAACTCTGATTAAATCCGTCAGCAGGTGAAAGGTTTGGGATTTCCACTGCCATGAGGAGAGGAGATTCCAACTTCTTTAAATCCAGACATTTATTTCTGATCGTTCCTTTCACCCAATCGGACAGAAACTGCTTTTTTTCGTGGGATCAATTTCCCATAATCATGATTGTACAGTTTTACTTCTCCAAATCCCTTCCAGAGCAATAGGATTACGTGAAATAAATACCAAAAAAACCTTTAAAACCTCCCTGTCTGCCTTAAACCCGAATTTGTGTTTAGCCCCAGGCCTTGGCAGCAATTGAAACGAAATGTTTTGAAACAAAGCAAATTGGCTTTTTGCTGACTTTTAATGTGCTGCAAGACACCTGGTTCGACACAAAACATCTATTCAGAATTAAAGGCTGAGCTTTTGTTATGCAAAAGGTAAATGACGGCACTGTGAACTCTGGGAGAGTCAGGTTTGGGGTTTTTTTGCTTTTTCCCCAGGTGAATCTGTCAAAAAAAATCCTGGCTGGTGACAGGAAATCAGGAGTCTTTTGAGGATGGGTTGGGTTCTTTTTTTCGGGGGGTTAAGGGGAGGCAGTCCAGGGGTAAAAAGACACCAAGAGTAGTAAAATAAACTGGTTAAATTACGCAAAAGCAATCTTCCCTCATTTGAATATCGGGTTTTATGCAAAGGGGACGCGTTGTGTGTTTGGTGAGAGGCCAGACAGGTTCGTGTCACAGCACGGCTCAAGTGACACCTGAATTCTGATGTTTCCAAGGCATTTTGTGAGCTCCCTGATGGATGGGGAGTGAGGCATTTGTGTGTTTCCTGCTGGCTTGGGGTTTTCATGGCTTCAAAAGCAGGGAAGGGATCGGGATTGTGCCCCTGTGTCCCTGTGCTCAGGTGAGACCCCACCTGCAGAGCTGCCCCAGCCCTGGGGCCCAGCACAGGGAGGACGTGGAGCTGCTGGAGAGAGGCCAGAGGAGGCACCAGGATGAGCAGAGGGATGGAGCAGCTCTGCTGGGAGGAAAGGCTGGGAGAGCTGGGATTGTTCAGCCTGGAGAGGAGAAGCTCTGGGCTGAGCTCAGTGTGGCCTTGCA
>VXBT01007847.1:88613-104397 GCA_013400235.1 Oriolus oriolus
ATTATTATTATTATTATTAAATTACAATCACAACAGTTTCCCAGGTGCTCCCATGGCACTGATGCATTCCCAATGAGGGAAAGAAAGGGACAAGGAAGGGGAGCTCTGGCTCCAAGCTTTCCCCATTCCTGAAGTCCCTCCTGAAAGGGAAGTCCCCAGTCCTGAAGTCATCTCCTACATGTAGGAGATGATGAAAATTCATGGAATTAATTCCATTTTCCCTGTACCAGACACAAGTGCAGTCACAAATTCGTCCTCCTGTCCCTTGATGTCCTGCTCACTCCTGGCTCCCAGCCCACATCCCATCCCATTTTTCTCCTTTTAGCCCCTTTCCCAGACCCAAGGATCCACCTTGGACCCTCTGGAATGTGGATTTGTCCCCATCCCATGGCCATGGGCTCCCCCAGTCTTCCCTCCTTCCTTCTTTGTGGAGCTGCCTGGGCTCCTGCCAGGGATTTCCAAACTCCAGACACCTCCAAATCCATCTGGATCGAGCCTGGAGGGAAGAAGCAGCGGAGCTGTCTGGGAAAAAGGAGCTTTATGGTAATTTTGGAGCAGGGAACCAGGCTTTCGGATGGGAGCCGATTTTTTGGAATGGGAGCCGAACTTTTTTGGCTTGAAAAGGGACGAGGAGCCCCAAATCCATGGGGCAAAGCAAGTGGGAACAGAGCAGGAGGAGCCTGAGGCTTGTCCCAGTCTGCCTGGTCAGATCCACATCTCACACCTGATGGATGCTGTCCAGGAAAACACATTCCAATGGATTCTTCATCCCTTGGGTGAGCAGAAGGGGGTGGAAATGGCCAGAGGTGCAGAATGAGGGTCCTGGGGGTATGGAAAGGCTGTGGAATGGCCAGGGGTGGATGGAGGGGCTGGGAGCCTGAGGGAGAGAGGGAGGGCAGCATCCTCATCCCTGCCACAGGAGTGCTTTTCCTCTGGGATGTGGTGGCTCCAACGCTGCACGGGATCAGATCCACAAGTTCTGACTCGGGCACCTCGGAGCCCTGCCAAGAACCCCGGGAGGGCATGGACACAAAAATGAAACCAAATAAAGCTGTTTAGTGACATGGAGATGTTTGTTCTGCACAACAGGAGGGGCAGTGAGGGGGGGTCGGGCTCTGCTGCCGTGTCCCGAGGGAAAGGAGGAGAGGAAATGGCCTCAAATCGCACCAGGGGAGGGTCAGGTTGGAGATTGGGAAAGAAAATTCCCTGGAAGAGTGTTCAGGCTTTGGAATGAGCTGCCCAGGGAGTGGTGGAGTCACTGTCTGTGGGAGTGCTCAGGAGGAGTCTGGATGTGGCCCTTGGGGACAGGGTTTGGGGCGATGCTGGTGCTGCTGGGGTGGCACTGGATGGTCCTGAAGGGCTCTTCCCACACTGGTGATTCCATGATCCTGGAAAAGACCAAGGGAGACTCCAATGCTCCAAACACTGACAAACAGAAGTGAGAAATGTTGCTGTCCGTGCCTGAAGCAGAGCAAGCAGGGCTGGATGGGATATTGGGCAGGAATTGTTCCCTGGGAGGGTGGGCAGGCCCTGGCACAGGGTGCCCAGAGCAGCTGTGGCTGCCCCTGGATCCCTGGCAGTGCCCAAGGCCAGGTTGGACACTGGGGCTTGGAGCAGCCTGGGACAGTGGGAGGTGTCCCCGGAGGACTGGATGGTCTCTCAGTTCCCTTCCAACCCAAATCATTCCATGATTCTGCGATTCCATGAAATCGGGCTGTCACTGAGGATGGCACTGCCCGGGGGGACACCAGAGATCCGTGACTGTGGGGGCCCCTTTGAGGAAGGATGTGGCTGGATGGGGCTGGGATGGATGAGGATGGGAGGGATGAGGATGGGAGGGATGAGGATGGGAGGGATGAGGATGGGATGGATGAGGATGGGAGAGAGGAGGATGGGAGGGAGGAGGATGGGAGGGATGAGGATGGGATGGATGAGGATGGGAGGGATGAGGATGGGAGGGATGAGGATGGGAAGGAGGAGGATGAGATGGATGAGGATGGGAGGGATGGGGCTGGGATGGATGATGGGATGGATGAAGATGGGAGGGATGAGGATGGGATGGATGAAGATGGGAGGGACGAGGATGGGATGGATGAGGATGGGCTGGATGGGGCTGGGATGGACAAGGCTGAGCTGGATGAGGATAATCTGGATGAGGATAAACTGGATGAGGATAAACTGGATGAGGCTGGGCTGGAAGAGGCTGAGCTGCCTCAGCCAAACCACCCCAGACCTTTGGGCTGGGTTTAGCGTTGGGTAAACCCGAGGTGATAACATCAGCCCCAGGGCAGTTGGGAGGCTTAGTAAGGCTCCGTCTCGAGCTTTGAGGTGCACAGTGAAAGTCCTTTATGACTCTTTTATTGTTTTTGAGCCGAGATCAAAGCCCCAGCTCTAATCTGATGCCATCCCTTTTAAGTTCCTACCACCCACTTGTATCCAAAGTCAGTCCCTGCTCGGCCTCTTGGGCTTTCCAGGCTGGGTTGGTTTTTTTGGAGAGGTTTTCCAGGGTAATCGTCTGCCTGCTCCTCAGTGGGAGGCTGAACCTTGGAAAAGAGCGAGGGCAGGCACCAAATTGCATCATTATTTCGCATCAGTATTTTCTCTCGTTATGTTAATTAGGTGGGTGTGGCACACTAAAAATGCACAGCACTCTGTTTAAATTAAATTTTAATTTATTGGTGGTCAAATTTAGCCCTTTTATTATTCACGGGGGGTGTTTTGCAAATACAGATTTATATGGAAGTCACAGCAGACAGAAAACAGGGAATTCATGGATTTTCCTTTTCCAGTTGGAAGTGTCACAGTGTGATTTAATCCTTTTTTTTTTTTTTTCCTGGAAAGGAAAGCCACTGCTGGGAATCTCAATTTATTAAATGAATCTTCTTGGGCATCAATTTTATAAAGTGCCTTAAAGCGTGAACTGGACACAAAGGGGCCAAGATGTTGAAGGGTGACAGTAAAAGCTCTGCTGACAGGAGGCTGTGTGGTCCAACTATTATAAAAATAAATAAATAAAGATGAAACCAAGAAAAAAAAAGAAGAGTTTGCAACTTCATGCCCAAACCTGATTCAAAAAGATGGAAAAACAAGAGTTCTGTGGGACTCAGGCTTTTGGAAAAAACCCAAACCCCACAGCTGATATTTTTATTTTAATATTTATTTTCATTTATTTGCATTTGACTGTGTTTTATTTTACTCTAAACCTGCTCATTTGAGGGCACAGCTCCCACGAGCCACCTAAATCTCCACTGGTGCAGCAATTCCCACCTGCCTGGGGATGGAATGAGGAGCTGGGGGCTGGAATTTCTCCTCAGCGGCTGAAAAAAGTGGGAGCAAGGACTGAAAAAAATAAATGGAAATGCCTCCGCTCCTGGCAAATCAAAGAGCAGAGGGTTTGAGCTTGGATCTCTCTCAAAAGATTCCCTGGAACCCAACTGAAATGTTTGGGATGTTTCCTTTCAGGTTCCTTGCACTTTGTAGTAGGAAACAAAGGAAAACCCAACTGTTCAAACAACAACAGAAAGAGCTTTTTAAACAACGAGAGATGAAGGCTCAGGAGTTTCGCTTCAGAAGCACTGAAATAAAATCTTTTACTGCTCTGAAAATGCCTCTCCTGGGGTTTTTTACCTCACCTAGGACTAATCGGTGAATTAATCTCAGATTTGGGAGGTGTCTGACTGGCCAGGCCTTGGGATTTGACTCATTTTTATTTGGCAGAGCAAGAGCTGGAGTCCTTTTTATAAACAGGGAACTCGAATTATTCACAAAATTAGGAACAGGTTGTCCAGAGAGGTTGGTGATGTCCCTGGATCCCTGGAAGTGTCCAAGGCCATGCTGGACGGAGCTTGGAGCAACCTGGGGTAGTGGAAGGTGTCCCTGCCCACGGCAGGGGTGGAATGGGGTGATCTTTAAGATCCCTCCCAACCCAAACCATTCCAAGGCTCTACTTCATGAAAAACTTACAACGTCCATAAATCCAGGGGAAAACAAACAAGTTGGAGGAATGCAGACACATCCAGCAAAGAATTCCCAAGCAACCCAAACCTCTTTTCCGTTAGAAGAGTCAGGGGTAGGATTTTTTTCTCATAAATCAGTTGCAAAATTCAAATTAAAAGACCAATTGTGATGATGGGGACACTTCAAAAAGACAGGTTGGAAGGGACCTAAAACTCATCCCATCCCACCCCTGCCATGGGCAGGGACACCTCCCACTGTCCCAGGCTGCTCCAAGCCCCAGTGTCCAACCTGGCCTGGGACACTGCCAGGGATCCAGGGGCAGCCACAGCTGCTCTGGGCACCCTGTGCCAGGGCCTGCCCACCCTCCCAGGGAACAATTCCTGCCCAATATCCCATCCAGCCCTGCCCTCTGGCACTGGGAAGCCATTCCCTGGGTCCTGTCCCTCCAGCCCTTGTCCCCAGTCCCTCTCCAGCTCTCCTGGAGCCCCTTCAGGCCCTGCAAGGGGCTGTGAGGTCTCCGTGGAACTTCTCTTCCAGGTGAACACCCCCAGCTCTCCCAGCTCCGTAGAAAAGGCTTGGAATGACAGGAATTTTTAAAGAGGAATGTGGGATTACATCACCTCTGGGGTGGGTGGCTCTGCTGCTTTGTAGGTGAGAAATTCCCTTTTTCTGGTTTTCCATGGAGTAAGGAGACTGATGGAATTATCAGCAGGCAAATTCCAGAGCCTGCATATTCCACAGTGGGAACACAGGTTCAGCAGTTCACCAATAGAGTTTCATTTTTATTCTTTTTTCAATTTTTTTTCCCAAGGTGATTTTTTTTTGCCGTGCTGAAAATGTCTCATCATGGTCAAACACAACCCAGGACCCTCCTTAAAATCCCACCCCATCTCCTGGGGTGCTTGCCTCATCCAGCTCTTTGGAGATCATGGAATGTGACTCATGTTTGCTCTTTTTAATCTTTTTTTTTAAAATTTCAATTCATTTTCAGGGCTTGAGGAGAATTTTTGTGGAAAAGGGGAGGGTGGGAGCAGAGTCAAACAGAGCTCATGCAAAGCTGCACCAAGGGAGGTTCAGATGGGATATTTGGAAAATTTTTTCCCTGGAAGAGTGGTCAGGCATTGGAATGAGTTCCCCAGGGAGGTGCTGGAGTCACCATCAAGGTAAGGAAGAGACCTTCAGGATCATGCAGTCCCAGCTCATTCCAGCAGCACCACCATCCCAGAGGGGAGGAGCTTTGGTGATGTCATCCCACATCCCTCTTTAAGAATTCCTGTCATTCCAGCCCTCTGCTCTGGAGCCAGGCTGGGAGTGCTGGGAGTGTTCATCAGGAGGAGAGAAAGATCCAGGGAGAGCTCAGAGCCCCTTCCAGGGCCTAAAGGGGCTCCAGGAGAGCTGGAGAGGGACTGGGGACAAGGGCTGGAGGGACAGGACCCAGGGAATGGCTTCCCAGTGCCAGAGGGCAGGGCTGGATGGGATATTGGGCAGGAATTGTTCCCTGGGAGGGTGGGCAGGCCCTGGCACAGGGTGCCCAGAGCAGCTGTGGCTGCCCCTGGATCCCTGGCAGTGCCCAAGGCCAGGTTGGACACTGGGGCTTGGAGCAGCCTGGGACAGTGGGAGGTGTCCCTGCCTTGGCAGGGGTGGGATGGGATGATCTTTATTAAGGTCCCTTCCATCCCAACCCATTCCATGATTCCCTGACCTTGGAGCATGATTTCAGTATCAGGCCTGATCCCATCAAGGGAAGGCTCCCAAGGCATGGTCACTGGTTTAGTTGGAAGGGAATTTTCTGCTCAGTTTTCCTCCTTTTTCCAGGAAAAGACTCATGTCTGCCTTTCAAAGTCCTGATATTTACGTGGAATTTCATCCCTGTTCCTTTCTCTTTGCCTTCCATTTGGTCCCACTTGGCCACACATTTCTCTTTGGAATTAAAGATAATATCCTACATTTATCCCAGAGTCAAGGACAGCCCATGAAATCCTTTTGCCATTGATTATTTTGATGCATCTTCTGCACTTCCCTCAGCCATCGGGAGCTCCAATTTCCTCCCAGGCTGAACTCTGTCGTCCTGCTGAGGAATCTCTGCAATTTTCCTTGGAAAAATTCCAAGCCTTGATTTTTTTCCCCATCCATCACCCTGCCCACAATTTGGGAGCAATGATTTTGGCCTGGTTTTGCTACTTAAGGGCTAGATTCCTTTCCACACCTTCATTCCATATCTTTTGAGTAGGTTGGGAATTTTTAAATACGGAATTTTGGCGTAATTATGAAGGATTTTCTGTGCAGGATAAAAATTATCCCTGGCAATTTAAAGTGTGTTATTCTCTTCCATTTTTTTTTTTTTTTGATATGGAGGCAACAGAAAAAATACATGGATTTCGAATATAATGACCCTTAAAATACAAAATAATAATAATAAAAAATAATAATAATAGGATATAAAAGATGAAAGATAAAGATGTGAAAAATAATTCCTAATTGCTACCACAGTTTTTCTCTTTTTTTTCCCAACATGAGCCTGAGATGGGAACAGCCCTTGGAGAGAGCAAGGAAGGACGTGCAGGGAATGATGACGAAACACGGCTGAACTAAAGAGTTAAGGCCAGATTCCCGCTCTTCTTCCCTAAATCCCGCAAAATCGAGCTGCTTTTCCACCAGAAACAAGCAGGGCTGAGAATCAAGGTGGTGTCACCCAGTTTGAACCCCCCACCAAAAGTCGGGATTTTTCCGTAGCCGGGATTTGAAGCGCTCCCGAATTTGGCCGCCCACACAGGAAACATCCGGGAGCAGGTGCTCGCTCCTGGCTGCCTCCACCAGGGGTTTGTGGGATTCTGACTCAGTGCCCAGTTACGATCCCAAACAAAAGGCTTTCAGATAAATTCCAAGTGAAGAAATCGAGGAGGATGAAGTGGCGGGAATGACGGGCCCGAAATGCATGAAAAGGGGTGAGGAGTTGGGGAAAAAGCCAAAAAATCGCCAAGGGTTTTGTGCTGGGTTTGCTCCTCCTGCTTCCCAGATCACCTGGTGGAGGGATCAGGGAGAATATCCTGTATTTTAGAGGGTATGCCAACCAACTGTGTGCTGGAACATATTAAAATAATCAGAATTCCTACTGAATAATCGCTCCTGGATTAAAGTCTTGGGAATACTGCCAGGAATTAGAGCAAATGTTGATTTATTTTTTTACGTGCCACGTTTTGGAGCTCCAAAAGGTCACAAAAATAGGAGGAAATCCCACAAAACTGGAAAAATTTGCTGCTTTTTGGTTCCAACTGGAATTCAGTTGGAATTCAGTGATCCTGGTGGGTCCCTTCCAACCCAGGATATTCCGTAGTTCCACAGTTCAGGTCAGGAGCTGAAGTTTTATGTTTTACTTCCAAGGTTTGCTCTCTCTTCTCTCCCCATCCCTCCTGCCACCTGCTCCACAGCTTTATGACCTCCCATTTATTTGATACCTAAATCCCCGCTTTTAATTTCTGCTGGAAAAAAAAAAAAAAAAAAGAGGGATAAACAGTCACATTTCCTGTAAGAGGAGTCAGCACCCTCCTTCCTGTGATTCCATGATTTATTAATATTAAAAATGTAAGAATTCTAGTGCTGGTCTGCACTGGGGAACCATTCCTGGCCTATGCTGTGTGGGTGAAAAATAGAGAGGGCTTTCCCTTTGGAAAAGAGACTTCCAAAAATTTCTAAATATCCATATTTATGGTTCAGCTGCCTTCAGCTGGGCCATATCATGGAGTCATGGAATGGTTTGGGTTGGGAGGGAGATTAAAATCATCCCATCCCACCCCTGCCATGGGCAGGGACACCTCCCACTGTCCCAGGCTGCTCCAAGCCCCAGTGTCCAACCTGGCCTTGGGCACTGCCAGGGATCCAGGGGCAGCCCCAGCTGCTCTGGGCACCCTGTGCCAGGGCCTGCCCACCCTCCCAGGGAACAATTCCTGCCCAATATCCCATCCAGCCCTGCCCTCTGGCACTGGGAAGCCATTCCCTGGGTCCTGTCCCTCCAGCTCTTGTCCCCAGTCCCTCTCCAGCTCTCCTGGAGCCCCTTTAGGCCCTGCAAGGGGCTCTGAGGTCACCCCAGAGCTTCTCCTCTCCAGATGAGCACCCCCAGCTCTCCCAGCCTGGCTCCAGAGGGGCTCCAGCCCTCAGAGCATCCTGGTGGCCTCCTCTGGACTCATTCCAGCAGATCCACATTTTTCCTGGATTGGGAGCCCCAGAGTAGAGATTGGGAATCACCTTCGCACCCTTCACTGTCCAGGAAGTCAGGGGAATGAGCTGGGCCTGCAACTCTTGCTTTACAAAGCTGAAGTTGGGTGAAATGAAACCTTCCTTGCCCAAACCCTGAGCCTGAGGTGCCTTCAGTGCTTCCAGCACTGAGAGCCTTCAGCTTTTCCTACATCTTTATTTTGCTGGAATATCCAGATCGAAACCACATTCCAAGGATGGTTCGGTCCTCGGGCGAGCGTCAGGGAGCAGCCCCTGGCATGGGGAATTGTTGAACTCCGCGAGGTTCTCCTGGGCCCATTTCTGGGAAGAGATAGGAACATCTCAGGCTCTGCTCTCCCTTTCACCCATCAGTCCAACATCAGCTCATGGAGCTCCGAGGATCCCACTGTGGGGCTGATTCCCACCCTGGAGAACATCACTGCAGAATTAGAGACTTTTCAAAGTTCCCCTGTGACCCTGCAGCTAAAAAAGTGCAATTCCACCTATTTTAAACCAATCCTGTGGTGAGAACATGGAATATTTCACTCTTCAAGGACTGGTGGAGGAGCTTGTGGGCACCTGCAGACACCCACGAGCCCGAAGCCTTGTTTTAATCATTAATCCAGCCAAACTCAAGATTAAGTTGTCGTGTCGCAGCCTAAAGTGCCGAGAAGATCAAGGCATTTAATGAAGCGTAAAATCCATCCCACTGACGACCAGAGAAACGTCGCTCTCTCCAGGGAAAACAGAAAATGTGGCTTTTTAATGAAAGTTCTTTGTGTCTGGTTCATATTCTGGGCCATGAGAACAGATTTGGGAGTTGTTGCTGTCGTTTTGGCACATTCACAGCCTGAAGGGCTGCACCACTTGATTTTTTTCCTAACAACTTGAACTTGTTGGCAGCCAGCCCTGCTCCAGAGTGGATTACTCCTCTCTTATTTAATGGGATGGTTCATTAGCAGATCCAGTCTTGCAGTTGGGGATGAGAGGAGGAAAAATTTAAGAATTTCTGAGCTGTTTCATGCTCAGTTCACAGCTCTGGGAACACAGACCCAGCCTTGAGACACTCTGGTAATTATTCTCCGTCTCGGAGTGATTATTCCTGACCCGGCTTCCTCGTCGTGGAGGTTAAACTCGGCTTAATTGTGGAGGGAGAATTAAAAAATCCCAACCCTGAGAGGGCAAAGATCGACTCTGGGAGACTTTTGAAGCTGCATTTTAAGATGGAGTTGGCAAAGGCCACTTAAAATTTAGGTTACCTGGGGAAAGGGCTGGAAAACACATCCTGGGAGGGGGTGTTTGGGGTTTAGTCTGGAGAAGAGGAGACTCAGGGGGTTTTGGAGGTGTCTTCCAACCCTGATGATTCCATGATTCTGTGAAATGAGAGGTGTCTGTGCCGAGACAGAACTCGCCCAAATAACACAGCAAATTTATAGAGCAATTCTCTCAAACTCGGGTTATTTGGTGTGAGCATATCTCGGTGGAGATTCCTCCCTGACTCCCACAAATCCCAGCTTTAGGAATGGTTTAGAACTTAAAAATAATCATCATCCTCCTGCAGCATTCCTTCCTTTGCAGACAACTGGAAAGGTGCTGCTGTTGTCCATGCTTTCCACATCTGCTGTAATCCAGGTTTTCGTGAGAGCAGGTTGTCATCACACCCTGATAAGTACCAGTAAATCCCAGTTTGCTCAGACTCCACG
Organism: Oriolus oriolus; assembly: GCA_013400235.1. Classification (NCBI taxonomy): domain Eukaryota; kingdom Metazoa; phylum Chordata; class Aves; order Passeriformes; family Corvidae; genus Oriolus; species Oriolus oriolus. The sequence continues at coordinate 98,486 of VXBT01007847.1, forward strand.
AGTGGGCCAGGAACGTTCAGTGCCTCGTTCCTGTAACATTTACACAGGAATATGAACTTCCAAGAGCAGAACACGACGGGCCTCTGGTGAGTAATAAAATACCGAATTTCCTTGCTGCTGGAATTAAATAACCTCATTCTGTCACTCACTGGAGGATATCAGCAGTTGCAAATCTCGGCTTTAAGGGAAAAGCACCGTAGGAAAAGGGAACAGGTGATTTTTAGCTTTGGGCTGGAGCTGGGGAAACGATAGAAATCATCCATCTGTGTGTATTTCTTAAAGGATTTCCAAATTTAGCTCTCTGCAAATTGCTGGAGGGGACGAATAAAGGTGTAGTTGTCCGCGAGTCAAATTCTGTGTGCTGGGAAGTTGTTTCCTCCATCTAAAGATTCCAAGCTGCCTCTCAGTGTAAGGCAGAGCAATCCCTGTGGAGCAGCTGTTCCCAGAGCTCCCGGGAAGGTCTGTGCTGTTCCTTGCTCAGTGATGGTCACAGGCAGCTGCCCCTGTTGGAGGGATTTTATTTTTACACAATTCCAGAATCAAGGTGGGAAGAGCCCTTCAGGATCATCCAGTGCCAGCATCACCCCAAGCCCTGTCCCCAAGGGCCACATCCAGACCCCTCCTGAGCACTCCCACAGACAGTGACTCCACCACTCCCTGGGCAGCTCATTCCAAGGCCTGACCACTCTTCCAGGGAATTTTTTTTCCTAATATCCAATTAGGAATGAAATTTGAGGCCATTTCCTCTCCTCCTTTCCCTCGGGACACGGCAGCAGAGCCTGACCCCCCCTCACTGCCCCTCCTGTCAGGGAGTTGTGGGGTGCAATGAGGTCCCCACTGAGCCTCATTTTCTCCAGACTTTCCAGGGATCCAGCTCCCAGTTTGATGGACCACTCAGATATCCAGCTTCTCCATAAAACTCACCGATCCAGCAGCTGAAGAGATGAAGATGGAGCCTCCTCTTTCCCGCAGCACTTTCTGCATTAATACATTCTGAACAAAACCATTTCTTATGTCTGAAAAAGCAAATTCCTGCTGTAACTGGTTCAGGGGGAAGTTAAAGATGTCCATGGTAACAAAATAAATAATGGAGTAAAAAATGGGTCAGGCTTTGTTACAGCATCTCATGGTAGCACAGATCTTTTTTTTGAAGTGTTAAACTGTGGCTTTTATTTCGTGCAGCTCCCCAGCCCAGGCTGGCATTCGTCAATCTGCAGTTTATTAGCCCTGATCCACTTTCAGCAGGAGTCGTTTTCAGTAAAATCAGGGCTGGTTTTTATTTACTGCAACTCCTGGCCTTCAGTGGCAGGTGAAAGCCAACAGCAGGAAAAGCTGTCAGGGAGTTTTCGGGCTGGGAATTGCACTGGGAATGTCCCAAGGTGATGGTGAACACGTGGAGGGGCAGCAGTGGTGTGTGCTGGGGGTTCCACATTTTCCCAACATGAGCAACATGGAGAGAAACCTCTTCCCAGCAGTGAAATTCCCAGTCCTTAAAAACCGGGAGAACCTTCCAGAGCACAACAGGGAGTTTCACGCTTATTTTCATGAGGCAGGCGCGTGAGGGGGGTGAAGATGAAGGCAAAAATTCCTGCAGGATTTTCCTGAGCAGATGAATTGTCCTCCTGAGATGCAAAAGCTGCTGCCACGAAAAATCCAGAGGCTTAACCTTCCTGAATATATTTTTAATTAACACCTCACCTCCTGGGAATTCATTCCCTGGGATAGACCTCGTGTGAGGGCAGAGACAACCACTCGAGGGAACAACCTCACTTGGAAAATCTTTATTTTTCCAGCTTTTCTGCAGCACATGGAAGGGGGAAATCATCCCCAGCTTGGAGCTGATCTCTCCCCACACCGACCCCAGCCTGCCAGGGATCCTCCTGAGCCTGCCACTCCTTGTTTCCGATTTTTAAATTCCCTGCTGGAATGTTGAGCCTGAGAAAGGTTCAGGTACATCCTGCCCCTGTATTTTTTTATCTGGGAAGGTCTTGAATCCAATTTTCCTGGTTTAAAAACCTGGCTGTTCCTCCATCTGTGCTTGGCAATAAAGTCTGAGAGGGAGAAGGTGAAAGAGGTGGATTAAGATCCCAATCCAGCTGCTGTGGGACTGGGGAAGCTGCAGAGTCCTCACACATCTTGTGTCTCTTTGGTGGAGCTGCAGGAAGGGTCTGAGCTCCTTGTTCAGCCCCTCCCTGGGTGAATGTCACCCATCCCAAGGTGACGTCACTTTGCCAGTCTCCAGCCTCCAGTTACCCCCATTTTTTACCCAGAAATGCATTCAGCATCCCTTAAAAGTGGGAGATTTAACCCCTCCTCCAAGAAGCTTTTAGCTCAGTGGTACAACCTGAACATCCAGCAAGGGACTCGGATGTCCAACGAGGGCAGGTGGATTTTGGGTACAGCCATGGCAGGGATTTCCATGGATTTTTCCCCTCTTGGATTATGCCATTTGCAGCCAGACACAGTTTTGCTCATGCTCTGAGCTCTGCTCGGAAACCACGTGGCTGGGATTAGTGGATCCCTGTGCCAAGCCAAAAAACTGGGATCCGAGGCAGGATATATTAAAATATCTCCTCAAATATCTCCCTGGCATTCCTGCTACAACATCCCAGCAAGGCACAGCTTCCTTTTCCTTCAAAAAGCCATGGAGCTGCACCCTCAGGTGTGTCCAGGAGCTGGGGGTTGGCTCTGGAGGAAGGACGTGAGGCTGATGTCCCTCAGGATGAGAAAAGGAGGAGAAAACTCCATGGATTGTGGTCAGTTTGAAAGGAATTAGAGGGAGTTGGAAGGAAAACACAGCAGGAGCAGCCACAGATCAGAGAAATAAGAATTTCATTCGTCCAGCTGGGGCACATTTGATGGTGGGACAGGCCCAAAATCCTCCTGAACATGTCCAGACCACAAGAATCCATCACTGCCTCAGCCAGTTGGGAATGTCCTGAGCTGTTGGTGCCTCTCCCACCATCATCCTCACTGTTCATTATTACCCAAAATCCACTTTTTAAAAATATTACTACACCAAAACTAATTTTCAGGATTTTTTTATCCTCTGTTTTCTGTGATCCCACCCAGAGTGGCCCCCTCTGATCACATCCCAGTCCTCCCTGCGCTGGTTCCGTGGTCAGAGGTGCCCCTGAGATCTCCTCACCAGCCAAATCCAGCTGAGGAAGAGGAATGGGAGCCAGAACAGGGAATTCTCCCCTCAATTCCCTCCAGCCACGGAGGTTTGCAAGATCTGGTGTGAAAAAACAGTCAGCCCTGCTGTGTTGGATACCTCTGGAAGTGTAGGAAAAGGAAATGTGTCCGGACCACAAACCCTGTGGAAATGGAAGCCACAAGGATTTTGGCCTTCCCTCTCATTCCCTCTCTCATCCTCAGTTTTATCCCATCTTGTACAGCTGCTTCCCATTTTTTTTCCCCCTCCAGGTTCTCCTGAGGACTTGTCCATCACTGTGGTGTGTTTGATGGAGAAATTCTGGATACTGCTGGAGCACCTCCACTCTCAGGTTCAGCATCCACTGCAACCCCTGGTGATCCAAGGAATAATGGATGGGATTGCAGAGGCTGAGTATTCCCCATGGATGGCTGTAAACCCCTGTTTGATTTCCCTGCTACCATCAGACCACCCTAAAGCTTCTTCGGGACAAGAAATCCTCATTTTAGGAATCAGGGAATCCTGTTAAGGCCTGGATCAAGCTGGGGGCGAGGGGAAATTCAAGTTTCGGTCTCTTGCAGACCCTGAAATTTTGGAGCTGGAGGTTTTTGCTGCCACAGGATGGGAGGGGGAGAGGGAGGAGAAGGCAAAGGGCTTTGCAGGGCTCCTCTGGGAGCTGGAAGAGATTCCTGCACATCCAATGAGTGGGATGGAGAGCAGATTAAAACCAGCTTATCATCGCTGGAGCTGAGCTGGAGCTTCCCTCTGCTCAAGGTGGTGCTCGGATGGGAGTCAGGGTGGCCTCCACCTTCCCAAAAGTGATTCAGGGAAGCACCTGCCCCCCAGCAGGTTCAGCCTGCACATATTGACATCATTTTTGAAAGGATCATTAAATTATTAAATACAATTCTATTTATCCATTCTTCTTCCTTTTCTTTCCTTTTTTCCCGCTTTGGTTGCGGCATGGCGTTGAATCCATACTGGAAATTTGGGATTTCCTTAAGCAAAATGCTCGGGGTCATTTGCATGGTGACCATGCAAATACCCAGGCAAACATCCTGCTCCTGAACAAAGATCTTCTTCTCTGGTGGAGTCAGGTTGTGAAATTCTGACCTTCACTGGATTTGTGGTTGCACCTGAACTTGTTGGGCAGAGAAAGGGGCTGGAAAAATCCTTTCCATACACAAAGCACGGCATCAGGAGCAGCAGCAACAAAAGGCAGGATAAGAACACATCCCATGGGAAGCTTTTCCAAGGGTGAGGGATGGATGGAGCCAAGGGATGGATGGAGCGAAGGGATGGATGGATGGATGGATGGAGTCAAAGCTTCAGGCAGGAACAGGAAGCCAAGCAGGACGGGTACAGCCACTGCAAGAATTCCTGCCCAGCTTCCCAGGCAGCCTTGGAAAAGCAATTTCCTCTCTTTTTGCCTCCATTCCCTCTGGAAAATGTGGGTGGGTGCTTCCTTCTTTCTAATCCTGTCATGTATTCCTCACCCTGGAGACACTGGGATGGCACCAGGTGGCACCTGAGGGTTCTGGCTCCGGCTGTTGTCCCAGCAAAGGAGATGGAAGAAAAGCTGGAGCGGGACATGAACCCTGACAATGAACCTGGAAAAACTCAGGACAAATTAATTTGTGCTGTAAACCGCTCCAGTTCTTTTCATGGAATCATGGAATGGTTTCGGTTGGGAAGGACTTCAAAGTCATCCAGTCCAGCCCCTCCATGGGCAGGGACACCTTCCACTGTCCCAGGTTGCTCCAAGCCCCGACCAACTTGGCCTTGGGCACTGCCAGGGATGGAGCAGCCACAACTCTGGGGATCTTTAGATCATCTTTGAGGTCCTTTTCAACCCAAACACAATTCCCTGCATGAAAGGTCTGATCTCAGAGATTTGGATCCATTAACATGGATCAACTGGCACAACACAAAAACATTTTGTCCTTCTCCTTCACTTTGAATAATTTTTGGAGCAGCTGGGCAGGGAGCAGGACAGGATATCCATATAGGAAAGTGTATTTATCCACATGTATAAATATTCCTGGTTGGACCTTTTTGATGCACAGAACAGACCCTTTCTGGGCATTTCTCCATATTTAAAAATACATCCTGGCAATCCCAGGGAATAACACCCAGACACTTCCACTTTGGCCCGACAGCCTCTTTTCTTCCCTGATTTTGGATGGCTCCCTGTAACAATGTGCTAAGCTGAGCCTGGGGCTTGCCAAAGCCAAACTCCTCACCAGGGTGCCCTCCAGCCCCCTGAAGGCTGGCTGTGCTGAACTCTTGGAGGAAGCAAATTCCAGAGGCAAGAGTTCACCCTTGGAGCAGGCATAGAGACAGGAATACTCCTCTGCTGCAGAGATTTCAGATTTGTGGTGTCTGGCCCCTGTTTAGAAGTGATAAAAGTGTGTTTTGTATAAGATAAGCTTCCTTTTTAAATATAAATATCTTTCTGGTTGGAAAACAGAACTTCCAAAGGCAAAATACGGAATGGGGAGGTTGCGTGGAGTTTGTGGATAATGGGAACCAAAGCCTCATGAACGGAACAAGTTGCCCATCCTGTAATCCCTCCGCAGGGCTCACTCAGAGGGTTCTATTTGAGGGAATCACACAGGGACAGGAATCTAAAAGTAGGACAGAGAGTAGGGGGAAAGAAGAACGGCAAACATGGTCAAAAAAGCCAAGAACATAAAGATTATTTTAACAGAAGTGATACTGAAAGCAAAAATATACTCATTTGCCCTTAACTGGGGCA
>VXBT01007848.1:0-36978 GCA_013400235.1 Oriolus oriolus
CCACTATTCTAAGGCTGGGTAAATTACCAGTAATACTGTCATTTGCCACTGCATAACACCTGTAATTTTTTAAAACTTTCAACTTCCAACTTCCAGGTAGAATAAATTAAATTTAGTTCATTTTAAAGACACTTAACAGAATTAAGAAAATTTCCTTTCCAGTATGGTTACTTATAAGATATAGCCACCTTGTAACCACTGAAAACAAAATTTTTTCCTTCACACTGCTTAGTATATGCTGAACTTAAACCGCATTTGGAGGAGTGAAGAAAATGACACAAATGCACACTTTCAGTTATTATTTTAACACCTGGCTATTCATAAACCTATTTTAAATGTAAAATAAAACTTCTGAAAGCAAAGTCATAGAGACTTATACAAACTGTGAGTGCTTCCTAAAGGCTACCACCAAAATAATTTTTGCAGCTGTAAGAAATACTCTCTAACTATATGCATATCCTAGGTAAGGGATACTTCACTCAGAATAACATACTTGTACTGTTTAAAAAAAAATTCTGTATTATGCGTCGCAAATCATTTTCAAAGCCAAATTCATATGCTTAATTCTCAGCTCTTGACTGAAGCACAGGCTGACTGAGAACGTTAAAGGAATCCACGGAAATGGAGACAGTATCTCAAATTTAAGATGCAAAAAAATTCCCATGGGATTGAGCAAGAACAAATGAGATAGATGAGAACAGACAGCCTAAGAATGACCAGGAAAGAAAAGGGTAGGACTACATCCTAAATCAAAACATAGAAATAGGGGGAAGGGGGAGAGAAATTACAAAAAAAAAAAGGCAGACGTTTCTTTGGATTTCCAGTCTGGTGGCATCAAAAACCTTCAAACTAGTAAGATGGACAGAACCATCTCTCCCTGCAAAACACAGTAGTTATGGAAGAAAAACACCAGGCTACTACTCCTGGAGATAAACAGAACCCTCTCTTTCTCTCATCTTCAATCTTCCATTAAACAGAATTCAATTTTGTGATACATGAAGATACATGAGACCCATGCATACAGTAAAAATAAACACAAGTTCAAATTATTCAGTAATTCAGTTTAGTCAAATGTCTGTTAAATTCCCAGTTTTACAAATATCAGCAGAACTGACAAATAGTACCTTTCTTTTCTTTAATCACAAGTTCTTTTATATTGGAAGACATTCAATATGGCAAATGTTAGAATGATTTATCACGCTAGCCTACATTTTGACATAAAAAAGAGTAAGTACAAAAAAAAAATGAGCAACCTTACTGAGATGAGTATAATATGGTTTCAACATTATTCACATCCTCTGAACTTCTGCAGAACAAAGACCTTGAGGAAGTGCCTAAAGCACATAGATAAGATTATTTTCTATGAAATAAAGAAGTTTTTCTAGGAATCTAGAAATTACTAACCTACATGACCTTACAAAAAAAAGACAAATTAACTACATAACAGCAATGCTTAGCTCTTGCTGTGAATTCCCTGTATCTCCATATTCCCTAAGCACATTGCTTCAGGAATTTCTGGTGGTTTAGTTTTGGGGGTTTTTAATGGTTTTTTTTAATTTGTTTTTTTAATAACTCAGAATCTAAACCACAATATAATTCTCCATTAAAAACAAAACAAAACAAAGCAAAACAAAAAAAAACCAAACCCAAAAAACCAGAAATCATTCTACAGCTACAGGAAAACATCCTTTCCACAAACACCTGTACTAGCATAACAAACTCAAGTACAGACTTAACGGATCTTTCCAACTACACTTCAGTTTTAGCCTCATCCTTGAATTTGCTCATAGATTTACAATTTCAAAAGCCAGACAGACACTCAAGAACTAATCTATGTCTGCTGTCTAGCACTGGGTAGGGAACACTACTTGATAAATTTTCCAATCTGTAAAAGAAGTTACTGCTTTTGCTCCTTGACAAAATACCAGGTAGAGACCTCGAATTTTAAAATATTTGTTCACTCAGAGACCAATCCTGTGTGTAATTAACATTTTCTTTTATTAAAGTTTCAGACTTTTTCAGTCCTAAACGTGAATATTGAAGGCCTTCAAGCTTCAAGTAAAAGTTGATACTGAGCTGAAATTTGCTTACAAAACCCACTTAGCATCCTTTCTCAAACACTGCACAGTAATTATTAAAACTGCTAATACTTGTCAGAATTTTTAAATAAGCCAAATACCACCAATGGGTAATTGAGATGATTTCAAGAAGCTATAGACAAAGTAATTATTTACAAAAAACTGCTGGGTTTATGGTTCAGCAATTTTACTATAAAAGAGAAAGAAAAATCTAAAACTGGAAAAGAGACAACTGCCAGCAGCCAATTCCTAAGAACACATCTGTACACTTCAAATTCATTATTGAGTATGCATTAATTCAGAAATTTTAAAAGGAGCTTTTAGGTTACCATTTTAGAGAAATATTTTGCATTTAAGATCAGTTAGGCAAATTTCACTCACCCTATTCCTCGAGCTACGTGTTCCAGTTGCCGACACATGCAAGTTCTAACTTCATATTCCACATCCTGGCACAGTGATTTTACCAATGGAAGAACTTCTCTTTTAATACTAAAAATGTGAACATTTTTTATTAATATATAGAACAAGAATATATCAAATCCATTGAGTAGTACTGAACTTTACTCATATATTACTTGTTTATCCCATATATTCCTAATTTATCACACATAGTAAATGATTTTTCTGATAATTAGCAATTAGAAAAGAATATTGTACATTGGATGCAAATATGTGCTACAAAGAAACAGGAAAAGGAATATTTACTGTCACTATCATTTGCTCATATTTCATCTATTATTTCTTATAAACTACAAAAATAGTAGGTAGGCTACTGTAGTAGAATGCTGTCCTCATTTAATAACCATCTTCAGCACAATTTCTGAACAGCCACTGAAAGAATACAAATGATTATTTAAATGGAAATGCAAATCCCAATTAAATGTCTGTAATACCTCATCTTTGACATGCAGGTATCACCCAAGACATAATTAGGAAGAAAGCAGAAGAAGAATTTAAGATTAAAAGCCTGAACACTGTAATGCCTTCAGGCAAGTAGACCAAGTATTCATGTAGATCAATGGCAGATACAAAATAAAAATTTTGATTCCTATTTAAGTAAAAACACATACTACAACTTGGCAGAATCAGCCACTGTGTTTCCTTTCACTGCCCAAGATTCTGCCATAAGTATTCATAAAATAGCTCTATAAAAATCCTTATGTTATTGCAAAACTCAAGATAAATAACATGTAGACAGAGACAACCAAATTTTCAAGCCTCCATTCATTCCAGTAAAAATTAATTTAATTCTTACAGAAAAATTTAGCCTCAAGTTTCAAAAATTGGAGAGTCTTGGAAGTTCGGCATTTCAGAATATTCTAAAGTAGGGGCTACATTAAAAAAAGACTTTGTAACTTGGAACACAGGAACAGAGTGTAGAAAAACTAATATTCTATGACAAGCACAGGATATAAAATAACCTGGGAGTAACATCAAATAAAAAGTTTTTAATTACAGTATAAATTTTATGAGGAAAAACTGTGCCATTCTGAAGAAGAAAGTGAAGATATGCTTATATATTGCCGACTCCTGGGACCGGCATGTCTTCTGGGCCTGTACCAAGAGCCCTACTGAAAGAGGAATGAGAGTGTGTCCTGAATTTTACTCAGTCTGCCACATTCTAAACCTGGGGACCCAGCTCTCTTTTCAGGCCTCTGAACTGCACTCAGAGGTCTCTACCAGATGAACAAGAAGTCCCAGAAAATTCTCAGTTATGTTAAAATGTAGTGGCTGTGCAGAAAAGGTGCTACTATCTGTTTATTGAAGTAAGGAGATTCCTACTTCTGAACAGCAAGGAATCACCTTGAAGAAATACAACAAAAGAAAATATGATAATTATGGCTACTAATTAACACTGCTATATGTTCATATAAGACTCCAAGTAATCTGTAAAGTCACTTATTTTCTTGAGACTGTAACATCAAATAAATAAATGCAACCGCTATACTGACAGAGCCATAGAGATTTGGAATATAAAGATTTAGAAGGCTTTGGTAACGTTATCAAAAAATAGTACTCTACCATGTTCATTAACTTTTAAATGTCCAACAAGTATAGTCTAAACAGCAAATGAAGATTCAGATAGTTTCCTTTTGGCTGCTTCTAGTTCTTTTTTATTAAAGAAAAAAAACATAATCTAAAGAAATTTATTCCTAAATATCTTGTCATATTGTCCTGCTGTTCTTCTTTTCTGTTATTCTGAATTCTTGCATTTTGGGGCACATCCAAATCATTATTAGAGCGGACTTCATCAGCTATACAGTTTCTGTGCATTTAGTAGCCTGCAGTGGATTTCTACAGTAATTCAAATCACATTGTGCCAAGTGCCCAGATAGGAAACATATTTGGTGAAGTCATCCTACTGTCATAAGCCTGGGTAAATTTAAAAAGTTAGGAATGGAATTCTTCTGTTTATGACAAGAAACTCCAAGGAGATGAAGCTGTGCTTTGTGTCTCTAAGTGGCAGAAAAATCCACTTTGTGGCTTATTTTCTAGTAAGAAAAACAATATGGAAGAATGGCATGAAAATGGTATCTATTCAAATCTGTGAAAGAACAAACAAACTCAAGTTATAAAATTATTACCAGCAGCAAGTCTGAACACACTAGTTAAATAATGAAAAGGATCTATAAATAAAAAGCATTTCATTTTTGCAATAAAGTCTACTTTTCTTGTAGTAATTTTTGTCCACTAACAAAGAAATACTGGTTTACATTGTGGTATGAAAATAAATTTACAGTCTACTTACACATGAGCCTCAAACTTGTTAGCCACTTTTCCCATGATTTTACAACTAACTAAGCGGGACTGAAGTGTTTGAGAAAGCTGTGCTTTGGAAACAAGTGGATTCAGGATCTACATGGAAAAAAAAAAGAAGAAATATGAGCAGAAAAATTGTGAGCATTAAATAAAGTATTCTTCTTCTTAAAAAAAATCTAGAAAAACATATCCCAAATGTCATTAACCTTTTCACTGAATTAATCAGTACTAACAATAATGGCACCTACGCACATTAATAGTCCATTTTGTTTAAATGACATCTTTGAAATTACATTGTAATTACATTTTGGAGGTGACTAGAATAATTTCTATGTGCTTCGTCCAACCTGTTTTTACCCTTTAGAAGTCTACTTTTTAAACAGTTCTGGATTTACTCTTATTTTAATGAGAATTCTTATAACACACACAAAATCATACATTTAAATCCCCATATTGTTTTAAATGAAAAACACAGTAAATATGTCTGTTGCAAAGCTTTTAAACTTAACAAAATATGAATACTTAAAAGTGAATAAATTAGCAGACTAAAGGGGACTGGCATTATAACTTAGTGACAGATTTTCTTCTTCTTTCTTGAGCTACACAGTGAAAAATAAAGAGTGTGTGCAGTGCATTAGGGTTTTGGTACATCAAGAACAACTGAAATACACTAAGGAATGGGTCTCCAGCATTCAGTTCCATTTAGCAGACATAGCAGACTGGAATTGTAGTCCAGTAGTAAACAAAACTGTGTCTTCTTCTTCATGAAGACACAGAGTGAGATACTATGCTGTAAACCAAAACAGGATGCAGGGAAACATGTTACTGAGAACACCAGGTGCAGTGGAAGTGTTACAGTGGAGTGAAAGTCAGTGTTGACTTTACTTGCTGAAGAACTACTTTTTTTAAGGTGACTTCCAGTCTTGCCTTTTTGCACATTTGTCTCTTACAGCATGTTCCACAACCATTACCATTTTCACAGGTATAGAACTGCCACAAATCTGACTGAGGTGAACAAAACTTGCAGGGAAATACAATCTTACAATCTTAATATTATTTTTTGTTAGCATAAGTGAGAGATTATTATTACCTCGTGTCTGACAGTTTCTTTTGGTAAAGCTTCTATTACAGCAAGAAGAGTTTCTAACCATGCATTGCTGACACCTGTTTAAAAGAAATGAGTTACACGTGATATGTTATATTGTACATACAATGACTAAACTAAAACATATATCAGTTTTACAAAATTTGCTCTTTTTACATACATCTTCAAGGAGCTATGTATCTGAAAGCCATTAAATATTCAAGACTTCAAGACTTCAAAGTAAAGAAGTAGGATAGGTAAAAAGCAAAGTCTACCCCCATTTCTTTTCCTTTTCCAATTCCTATATAGAATTAATTATTACTCTGATTGCTTTATAAAGCTAATTTGCCTCATTTAGAAGCATATTCTTTTCTTATGCCCACTGAAACTTTCTAGTTTCACAATAGGCTTTTTTTTCCTTTGTATTCTAAAATTAGTGTGAAAGAAATTAAGAAAAAATAGTCAACACAGAAGAATTGTCAACTATCCCCCCTCCATTTCTTCAGCCACAAAAAGTTGGTACTTCAGGAGAAGCTCAGACTCAGAAACAACTTTAACCCTTCAGACAAAGTGAGAGGGTTTTTTTGCTTCAATCAGAATTACATTTAAATGTCAGTATGAAAGTGGTCATCATGCAAAAATCTTTTCATTCATGCCAGTCTAGATACAAAGCCACAGTGATTGCACTCACTGTTCACACAGTACTGTAGGGTCACTAAAGAAACAAAGCATGTAGAAGTCATCAGTCATCAGAGTAGCTGTACAGCCCTGACCTGCATCTCTGTGTTCCAGGTTCTGGAGAATGATGTGTAGGAAGGAGTGGGAGTAGGTATGAATGGACACCGACTCCTCTTGCAGAACAGTCAAAAAAGAAACAGCAGCTGTTAACTGCATTTCCACTCCTGCAACATGCAGAACCTCCTGTATAATTACAAATTATAACAATTTAGAGAGTGAGGCAGAAATGTACTGAAAGAACATCCAAATTTTTACATTCACTTTTAGAATTAAGATGCAACAACCTGAGTAAACTATAAAATTTGCTGTAAAATTATTTTCTCTTAACAGCAATTTATTGCAGACATTAAATTTTCTTATGATATAGCATGAATTTTCTAAGATGAAAAGAAGTTAGTTATAATATTTTTTGTGACTTTAAGTTTCATCAATGCATATGTGTGGATTTTTCTGCTTTACAAAATGAGAGGTAAAAACAGACCAGTCAACACTTGCTGTTCACGTGCTTCATGTGCTGTTTATGCACATGAATTAAAAAGAAGTATTTCATTCATTCATTCAGTGAGAGATACTAAAATAGCAGAAGGCAATTTAAATTTCATCCCTTGATTAACATGGAATGCAAATGAAAAGTACATACATATAGTCTTAAGAATAAAGCAAGATATACTAGAATATTTATCTAGCTAACTAAATTTAGTCGTTCTGAGCTCTGACACACAAGAAAGTCATTAATTAGGTTGTCTTTAAAATAATAAATTCAAAAGTTAAATAAAGTAAATATGTTGAAATGAAATATTACTATTTTTTTAATTTAAAAAAAGGCAATTTCAATTTTAAATTTCAGATTTATGCACAGACCTTGCAGGATGCAATCTATGATGTAGCATCAATTGTGAGTACTAGTAACTGTAAATATCTATCAACTAAGTGGACATTCCATTTGTTTACTTTTCTAAACATGTCTCTCAATTTCATGAGAAAATAAAAAGTTCATTATTCTACTATAAAGCATTACACTCATTTTACAAGTCATTGCAAATTCAGTAAGAGTTTAAAGCCCATATTTCCTATTTAGCACTTTATATATGTGGTTTTGTTTCTTTTTTAAAGTGCTTGAGACGAACAGTGTTTTCCCAGATCACTCAACAAAAATAAAAAATAAGCTGGTCTTTTAACTTAAAATAAAAATAAGCCTGGATCAGATTTTAAAAATACTCATTTTGCAGCTAAGTGCATGATTGCTAATGGATTGAACAGGTGCACTCTTCACTGGGTTACCAACTGGCTGGATGGCCGGGTCCAGAGTGTTGGTGAATGGAATTACATGCAGCTGGCAGCCAGTCAGAAGCAGGTGTCCCCAGGGCTCAGTGCTGGGGCCAGTCCTGTTTAATATCTTAATTAATACCAAGGCCAAGGCCAGTGGGCTGAGGTTCAACAAAGGCAAGCGCCGGGTCCTACACTTGGTTCACACAAACGCCATGCAGTGCTACAGGCTGGGGGCAGAGTGGCTGGAAAGTGGCTTTCTTCACTGGAAGGGTGGTCAGGCATTGGAACAGGCTGCCAGGGGCGTGGTGGAACCACCATTCCTGGAAGTGTTCAAAAGGCACATGGATATGGAACTTAGAGACATGGCAAAAATGGTGGTGCTGGGTAAACAATTGGACTCGATAATCTTAGGACTTTTCCAACTTTAATGATTCTATGACTCTAAGTATTGTATATCAGAGGAATTTTGCTGAGAAAATAGTTTGTAGAGAACATCTGAGAAATTACTATTTGACTTGATAAAAATCAGGAAGTTTTCATTCTACAAATGTCAAACAATTTGTACACGCAAATGTACAATTATTAGTTCATCTTATTTCAAGAAGAACCATAACTTATCTCTCAAGACCTGTCTCAGTTTACAGCCATGTTTCTTTCTAAAAGGATTCTCTGTGTCCTTGCTCCCTCAAATGACAAAAAGAAAAAGCACTGTGCAGCTTTCCAACAAAATATTTACATTCAATAGCCATGGAAACCGCCTTCTTATTTCCACAGACTATCTCTGTCCTTGTTACTCCACTGCTATTACAGCCACAGCCAAGAAAGAATAAGGACACCTACCAACAGTGTATTTTAAATATTTTTGGGATCAGAATGCCTGTCCATACTCTTCTGGGATTCTGGCTTACACTTCTTCAAAAAAACATCCCCAAGAGAATCAAAAGCACTATCTTCATACTGTAGATGCTAACACAGCAGTGTAGACCAGAAAATTATGGAGCAGTGCCAGGTTAACAGCTGGACTTGATGAACTCAAAGGTCTTTTCCAACCTACATAATTCTATGATTCTATGAATTCAGTCTTCCGTACGTATTCACTTTGTACGCAATACAAACAGGGTTACTTACCAACAAACAAAGTTTCCAAATAGTCTCCTCCACTGATCCACATAACTCTGGATAGTCATGTGTGAGAACACATTCTCTGGATGTGCCTCCTCATGGACCTCGGGAGACATTGAAATATGAATTTCTAGACTGCTTACACACCTGCCTGCACCGATGTTTACACTCAGAACTATACAGTTCCGCATTTGGAAATGTATGGGTCTCCTCTTTCCATTTTCATACAACCTAAGTTGAGTAATTTAAATTAACGTAATATAGATTTATTTATTTAGAAAGTAATGTATTTTTCTATACATGGATACTCCACAAATTTTCACTCCAGACTAAAAAAGCTCTCCCTGTCTATCTTATTCAGACAAGCATATTTAATGGAATTTAAGGGTATTAGCGTGTTCTTAACTATTCTAATGTCTACAAGTTAAACTCGGGCATCAAAACTTAAAATTTAGAAAGCCTGGTTTATCCATCAATTGGAAAAAAGAAAATTCATCTCTAGTTTAAATGCACATTTTGTCCTGCACCAACAGAATTCTCTTAAAAGAATGCTGCAAGCAGAGACATAGTCAAATCATTTTAGAATTGCACTGATATGATAGAAATTTTCATTTAAGACTAAAAGACACAGAAATAATGGAGATTACAGAAGCTCAAGGATACAGTGAGAACAGACATTAAAATTAATGTTAGGTATAAGGAAGGATGAAAATCACCCCACCTTTTCTTAAACTATAAAATCAGCTATGGAAAAGAAAAGCTTTCAAGAGGAGGCTGTTATATTAGGAAAAGAAGTAACCATGAAAATGAGTTTGGAACTAATCAGACAACACTGAATAAAGCTTGATGTATACACAACAACAAGAATAAGCATAGTTTGCTGCAATCACAGCATTTGGAAAAATGTCTTATTTGTCAATCAGATAAGACACCTGCAATCTCCCTCCCTCACTTTTGGTTGCAGAGCCCAGAGATGGAAAGCACGAAAAATACTATTAACATCATTTGAAAAGAGACATTTTGTGCACAAAGAGAAATGCTGTTAAGAATGTCGAAGCTTTCCCTAAATCTGCATTTCAATGACTTCCAAGGTTCATGAGGAGGTGCATGCAGAAATCCAGAGTGGGGTTCTCTATGCAAAAGAACACATACAAGGATGCAACTTCATTTTAACTGCAGAACTTAAAAATAAAATCCTAATCTCATTGCTACATTAACATCTAAATTATATACTGTATTTTTGTTTAAAAAGCATAACCAAAATACTGACAATTCAATAATTACTTACGTATGTCACATTTATTGATGTATTGATTTTGCTCATCTCAGACCTAAAACACTTACGTTAAATATACAGTGTCTTTGATATAATTTTAATTTAATTAGAATTCTCAGAATAAGCAATTTGCATACACCCATTTCTACATTTCTACAAGTAATCAGGTTTATCAATTTTTCACAAATAAAATACAAATTTGCAATGTATTCAGACTGAACATTCCTTGCATTTATTTCTTTCTTCATCTGCTTTACCCTCAGCTCTAATAAAAACATTATTTTTGCTCTGGGTGTCTGCAAGTATGCTAAATAAGTTCACTGGTTTCCTTATGCAATTTCCTTATGCAAGTACTGGTGACAGTACTTTCAAATAAACAGCCCTCTAAAACTACTACACAATTCATTTTTCATGTGCCAATTTGATTTCACAAATGATTACTCCCAACCTAAAGAAGTAGAACCAAGTGCAGTAATTTAAACCATCTTATTTCCCTGCAATGGCAGATTACATTTGCAAGACACTAATCGCAGCTGAGTTCAATTATGCCTTTACAGACTAAAAAAGTTTCCATTTAATGGTCAGGATGATTCCTCCAATAAAAACAAGGTTAAGAAAAAAAAATAGGTCAAGTTAATGATGCCAAATACTGTTTAGCAGTTAAAAGTGCAGTGCACATGGCTACAACAGAACTTTACTTCTATTACAGATAAATAGTATTAGATAACAGAACACCATTGAAGAATCGGCTTTTTAAGAGCAGTGCCACAGAAAGGAACTTAATTCATATACATTCTACAATGTTTCAGTTTATAAAGCTTAAACGTGAAAGAAACACTTGGATTTAGACTGACCTCATTATATTTCATTTTTTTACCTCTGTCTGGAGCCCATTAACTTAGGTTTCATTTAATTTACCATCTAGGAAGGCATCCAGTTTGGGTTTAAATTACACTGTAAGATGAAAACCACACTACTTTTCTCAGTAATTTGCTCAAAGATTGAATGCATTTTTATTAAAGTTGTCTGCTTCATTTCAAATATTTATATCTTCAATTCCTAATGCTTCTTCCTTCATATACTGTTTTCAGTTGAATGTCTTTAATATTATACAGGAAGGTACTTTTACAAAATAACTAAGTACAGCCTGATCTGAGATCACACTGAGATCCAACTCCCACTGTACAAATACTTTCCAGGCTCTAGGCCCTATTCATGCAAATGATCACACTTTCAAATATTTTCTTCATCCCTATATAAAAAAAATTTAAAACTAGAATCAAAAACTGTATTCCCATACTACACTTTTTATTGAAGACAGGCCAAGACCAGCACTTCTCTACAGCCTGAAAAATAAGGGTAGAAAATCCCCAGTGTTTCTTATTCCTCCTTAATTTCAGGAAGAATTCTGCTCTCAAAGTAGAAAACCAGAGGCAAAAATGGATTCAGTATGGTAAGCATAAAAAAAGCACACCAACTTTTGTTGAAGCCAGTAGGCTGCTTTAGAAAGACTGCATTACATATGTCAGAACAACGTGGTAGTAACTGCAGATAATTGGTGTAAGTTGAAGAGTTTCCAGTTTCTTTGCAGCTTCAAGTCATTCTTCTCAAAGCACTTTTACACTCATACATATTTAAGCAAAATGCCTATTGACCTGCATCTTATAGCACAGAATGGAACTAGAAGCTCTAATGTTTTCTAAACAATCTGTCAGCATATACCAGTCCTTAGTCCTGAGGGGAGTTATTTCTTGACCATTTGCCGAATCTAAATAATCAGACAAAAGTTGCAACAGCTCCTCTTAAGAAACAGAAGTCTCCTGAAATAACAGATGTTTCAGGAGATAATATGAAGTTGAGAGGTGATGTCTGATATTTACAGAATGCTTGAGGCTGAAAGGGTCTACTGGAGGTCATTTTGTCCAATCTCCCTGCTCAAGCAGGGCCAGTTACAGCTAAGAAATGCCCAGACTGCTCCTGAATACCTCCAACAAGGGAGACAATAACATCTCTGGGCAACTTGTGCCACTGCTCGGTGACCCTCACAGTGAAAAAGTAATTCCTGATGTTCAGAAGAAATCTCCTGTGTTTCTGTTTGTGCGCACTGCAACACCAGTTGCAGTCCTGTCACTGGGTACCACTGCAACGAGCCTGTCTCTGTCTTTGCTTTCTCAGGTATTTCTATACGTTGATAAGGCCCTCTCCAACCCTCTTCTTCTGCAGGGGCCCAGTGGATCTTTAGCGTTATTAAAGTTTTGCATTTGCATTTGTGATTTAGTTTGTTCTTATTTGGCCAAGGCTGCTCCTTAAACCACACCTTAAATGAATTTGTACATTTCTTCTGGGCAAGGGTTCATATCTGGAACAGAGTGGAAATAGAGACATGTATCTTCTCCACCATCACAGAATCATAGAATAGCTTGGGTTGGAAGGAGCCTTTAAAAGTCAGCTAGTCCACTCTCACAGCAATGAGTAGGGACACCTCCCACTGGACCAGGTTTCTCAGAGCCCCATCTAGTCTGACCTTGAACATTTCCAGGGATGGGGCATCCACAACTTCTCTGGGCAATCTGCTCCAGTGTTTTACCATCCTCATGTTAAAAATTTCTTCCTTATATCTAGTCGGAATCTATCCTTTAGTTTAACCCAATTGCCCCTTGTCACATCTCAAAAGGCACTGCCAAGAAGTTTGTCCTCATCTTTCTTATAAGCCCCCTTTTAAGTATTGAAAAGTCACAATAAGGTATAGCCAGAGCTTTCTATTCTCCAGGTTAAACAACCCCAATATGCTTTATACAAACATATCTCTATATAAAATTACTGAATAACATTACATGGTCAGCATGCATCTATCACAACTAGCTGTGACTTACACAGACAGCTAAAAGCAAACTATACTCTTCTGGACAGCAGTATGAAAATCTTAATGTTTGGATGAAAGGAGATTGGGAACATCAGAATGAACCATTATGACTGGATGGTCCTCAAAAAGAATTCTCAAAAAGCTGTCAAAACACTGGTAAATCTTTAGAACATGTAAGTATTATTAATTCTGCTTTTTTTTTTCCTGTTGTAAGAATTTTTTTAGAAGTATAATATTTGTAATACTTTGTAAATTCAGTGAATTTATGTGGAAGACCTACCGGACATACACCTCCTGGAGACTGAGTTTGCAATAAAAGTGGGATTTTTTTTTTCCCTTTGTTAAAATACTTAAGCTGGCAAAAAAAGATAAATTCAAACCTCAATACACAAAACTTACTCTGATTTTTGGTAAAACCCGACGAAGTGTTTCTGCAGGATTCTGTCGCATCAGGACTGGAAGATTTGCCACCACACTTGTTCCTTGGATATCCTGACCAGAACTTAGAAAAACATAAACATACAATACATTACTCACTATGATGATTACAAGCTCATGGCTTGCTTTAAAAAAACAAAACAAAACCAACAAGAATAAATCTATATTACTCAGGTTTTTCATTTAAGTAAAGAGAGGCATTATGTTTTTCTATAGTATGTGGTAGAAGAGAGCATTTAAAAATATCAACCTTTCAAGCTATTACATATAATTGCCTACATGGAATGCTTTAATTTTTAGTGTAGCTTTGCACAAAATATGAAGCTTTTGAAAGATCTTTTCAAACCAGATGATCAAGGCAGTGGTTTCATGGAATGTTTTGTATTAAAGCAATACAAGGGACAAACCATAGGAAGGGGGCAAACAGAAGATATACATGGAAACTACACGCAATGTACAACATTTTAACAGAAATCTATCATTATTTCCTTTTAGTAGGGAAAGCAGTCAGATGCATAGTCATATGCACACAAACATGATTAAGAAAGGATGCAAAAACTTGGTTAAATTACAGATCTTTTACCTTTCTCCTCATTCTGTCTCTCTCAATGGTATCCCACAATTGAAAATGGAAATGAAAAAAAAGCAGTACGGGAAGGAAATGGTAGGCAGCAATGGTAAAAAGTATGAGGTGAAAACAAAAATAATTCAAGTGGATAAACTCCTAGAATAGAATCAGAAAGCAAGAGGGTCTGGATGCCAAAATTAAAACTAAAACTAAACATCAACACATGCTTTTCCTTTGGCAAGGCATGTATATCTTTGTGTTGTCAAGCAGTAATGCAAAAAGCCAACGTAACTTGGAGAAGCTATTTAATTGAAATTTTATTCATTTTGTATCAAGGTGGAAGAAACCCTAACTGCTAAAAAATGCAAACAAAATGCTACCTTTATCCATCAAAATGTAAAGAAAAGGGAAGCATTTCCCTTTAAACCAGAAATTCTTAGTAACTGGCTTACTGCCAATTAAGAATGTGAAGCAGGAGGCATTTCAACACCTACACAGTCTGTAATTTTCCAACTGCAGAAGATTTTTCTTCTATTTCTACCAAAAGAGCTGCACTATAGATTTTCTTTAAATACTGAAGACTTTGGAATTATAGCAAATCATTGCTAAGTGCTCGGATGTACACATATTTGTACTAATAAACAAACTAAAATAAATGCTAAATTTTTTCTTTAGAGTCACAGTAAGCTCAGTGTTGTGAAGGCACTATTCCTCTATTAACAGTACTAAATACAGAACACAACAGAGCCCTATACTTAGAAGCAATTTAACTCAACCTCTTTTGTGCTACCAAAATCCACATACCATTTCAATATCAAACTTCAGGACTCATCTTCTGAGTTCATCCTACAGGAGATCCCAGTGACTTTATAAGGCTGCGAATCCTCATGCAGGGAGGGAACTCCCATGCCCCAACACTTCTGGTTCTAATATTTCCTTCCTCTGCGACAGCAGCTGCTTGCTGCTGGCCAGTGGTACCAGACCTCGTCTAACTGCAAGACCCATTGCAAAACACTTTCCAAACACTTCTCAAGCACAAGCACAGCACTAAACCTCTCCCTCTAGCCCCTGTATTTGGTTTTACTTGTTTCTTCTACCATAAAATGAAGTCCACATAATATTCGGGATGCTTTGAGACGGAAGCAAATCCTCCTAGAAAACATAAAAACATATGAAGGACAAAAAAGTGCCTGGGAGTAGTCAGCCTGGATTTGTGCAGGGGAGATCAATCCTGACCAGCCAACTTGACAATATGAGATGGTGGAAGTTGTTTAACTTATTTTAGCAAGACTGTTGACATTGTCTCCCATCATATCCCCATAGATAAACTGAAGAAGTACAGGCTGGACAAACAAAAAGTGATGTGGACTGAAAACTGAGGGAATTATTGAGCCTAAAGGGTTGTAATTAGTGGCAACCTCATGGTTTACCTTACTGGGGGCAACAGTTTAAAGTTTTCATTAACGGCCTGGGTGATAGGACAAGGTGGATTCTCAGTATGCAGATGACACAAAACCAGGAGGAGGGATTGACAGACCAGGGGACTCTGGTGACTCAACAAGCTGGAGAAACAAACCAACAGGGATCTTACAAAGTTCAGCAGCACGAAATGCAAGTTCTGTAGCTGTGGCAGAACAGCCCCATGCACCAGTAGAGGCTGGGGACAGCCAACTGGGAAATAGCTTGGCAGGAAAGGACCTGGAGGTCCCAGTGGACACAAAGCTGACCAGGAGCCAACAATGCATTCTTGCGGGAAAAGCAGCTGACAGCATCCTGGGCTGCACTCAAGAGCATCTCCAGCAGCTCAAGAGAGGTGATTATTCTTCTCCACTCAACACAAGAATCTCACAGACAGGCGGCAGCGAGTTTATCGCAATATTTGAGCAGAAGCTTAGACAACAGGGATTTTTAATCTTGAGAAGAGAAAGCTTGGGGGCCTTATCTGACATGTATAAATTCTGATGTGAGACAGTAAAGAAGAGGCAGATTCTTCCCAGCAGTGCCCAGTGACAGGAAGCAAAGCAATGGGAACAAATTCAATACACAGGATATGCCACTTAAACCTTAAAAAACCCCACAAATTCTTCTGTGTCAGTGTTCAAATATTGGAATGAGTCGCACACACAGGCGGTGCAGTCTCCATCTGTAGGATTCAAAATCCTGAGCTCAGGACAAGACTGAATATATTGCTCTAATTGACACCACTTTGAGCAGGGAGGTGGACTAGCTGATCTCCAGAGGTCCCTTCCCACAACTATACTATGGTTATGTTCTGGGTAGGCGTTGCCAATTTTGCAAACTTTCATGAAGGTCAGGGAAGACAGTAAGATTTCTTACATTAATTTTTAAAGCATTTTTAAAGAAGAGACTTTAAGAGACTTATTTAAGAGAAGAAACTTTTAAAGCATTTTTAAAGACAGATTCTACAAGGTAAGAGCAAAGAAAATTTAAAAAGTCCCTGGGTACTCAATTAGAAACATTTGTATCTGGAAATGGATGGAAAGACTACAGCTCCTTCTACAGCATGAAGAACGAAGATTAGTCACTGAATGTACTGCAAGACAACATTACCACAAAGGATTTCGAAAAAGAGAGGATAGATTTACATCTCTCCTTCATTCACACCAGCTTACACGACGACAGGAGCAGAATACAGTATTGTAAAGAAGGCTGAGGTGCAGTGTTTACCCAAGCTCTAACTGAGGCTCTTTTTGTGAAGAGGCTTTTCTTTCACACTGTGGCTAAGTGTACCAGTTCAGCAAAAATTATTTGTTCAACAGCCATTGTTGAATCAACCACTGAAGTCTGTGCTCTGTGTAAACTGGAGTTCTGATGAATGGCTGCAGGGAAATACAGTGTTAACTCAACACCCCTTACATGACATACTTTTCAGCGCAAGATTCTATGCTGGTCCAAATCTGAATTTGTTGAAGACAGAAGTAAAAACTTAGCAACTTCAATGAGTGAAGGATTGCAATAGCAAGATTTAAAAAAATGAATTAAGTATTCGGTAACTAATTGGGTATTAAGAAAATGAAATTCATAAACACTCGAACTTGAAGAAGGGTGTCCAAAGGTTGTGGGAATCTTTGGAGACATTCATAACTCATCTGGACAATCTCTTGAGCAACGTGGTCTAACATCAAATGACATCAGACTTGGAAGTTGGCTCTGCTTTAAGCAGGGCACTGGACCAAATTACTTCCAGGGGTCCTCAACCACCTGAACTATTCTGTGACTTGGATTCATAGATCCGAGACTTAAATTCCTATTTGTACAAAAGCTCAGTATCTGACAGGATTTAGCCTATTCAGAATGATTCAATTTCAATTCTCCCTCCAGGACTTCTGTTCTCTGTATAATCTACTGTTGCCAAGGCAAACCAGATAGCCACAAAAATATTTCTGTCAATAACATAAAAGCGTGTGGCCCACAAGACCTCCTCTGAGAAACACCTTTAGTTTATTGTGAAGATTTTTACATGGCAATCTTTCCTATACAGATGGGTAGACACAGACTTGAAATCTATTACACTGCTTTCTAGGTACTGCTCTTGCTAATAAATACTAACACTTTTGCAAGGGTTTTTTGGGGTTTTTTTAGTTTTTTCTTTGACTGAATAATTTTAGGCTTTTAGTAAAAAAGAAGAAAAAAATCTAGAAATCAGAAAAATGTCTTGAAATCACAAATATTGATGTGTCATTTTATGACTAGTTTTCATTTTATTTTAAAGTGAATACTCCTTTGATAACATACAACCTAGTATTTTCTTTAAAAGTACAACCCTTTCTTTACAGTGATGTAAAGCAGTAACTTTCATTTCATATGAGGTATGCTTACATTTCAATTATACTTCCTTAAACATAAATTATGTAACAGAAGTGTCTGAACATCTATTTGACATTTATTGTAGCAAGTATATTATAAACAGACTCAGTCCCATGGAAAGATCTGTCATTTTTTTAAAGCAACTTCCTTTAAGAGCCTCAGTTGAACAGAGTATTGTGAGCAATACAATTATTAGCACCGTCTTGAATCTATATATTACAAGGGAGTAAATCTGCAGAAAATCCAGAGTAAATTAAGAGAAGAGACTTTAAGAGACTTATTTAAGAGAAGAAACTTTATTTTTAGGCTTCTATAACTTTGCTGCAAGTAAGACAGAATAAAATTAATCTGAAAATTTAACTCCACAATAATGTCAATTTTCAAGAAGTCAGAAGCCCTAACAATATCATAGGCTGAACATCTCCTTGTAATTGACATTATAGTCCTTTCCTAGTAAAATCTAAGTTTTCAAAACCACTTTCTCATTTTCATCTTCTACTTAAGATATATGTGCCCATAATCATTTTAGAGCACATCTGAATAAAATCCACATGGTCTATAGATTAAAAAAAGAAGAAGCTGATCTGATTTTAGTACATATCTGAACTTGTACCATTACATGTGAAACTTCTACTGTAATTAAAGTAAGAACCAAAACCCCAGATTTAGCTGCACAGTAGTTTTGTATTCATAGTAATCTTGTTTACCAGGATAGGTTTGGTCAACTGAAATCTCTTATTTCTGTTTCCTTGCTGAGTATCTGTCAAAGAGAGAAAGGAGAATGTCTAACTCATACAGATACCCCTTTCTGTTCCTGAACCAAAACAAATACATTATAATGACACAATAATTTCTTTCTTCCTAATATCATCAGTTTCTGTGAGTTTATACATTAATTATCATGAGTAACCATTGAGCTTTTCTCCCTTGAATTTCAAGAAAAGTTTCAAGAATGTAAAAAGTGCCTCAAAGGAACACACCTCTCCTCTCAAATATTACTTCAGAATCAACATTACAGTCTCCTAGCAGACAAATGTTTCTTCTTCCTCAGACGCCATATAACACATATTGTATTTTGTATGGTTTCTGGGTAGAATTCATTTTGGCATTTTTTATTTTGAGTCTGAATGTGAAAAGTAAAGCCAGTCTTTCTACTTCAAGATCGAGATAATACCATTTCCCATTCCTAGATGATATAGCAAAAATGAGCTAGGAGCTGGTATTATCTTTCATGCTGCCAGTCCTCATTCACTGACCCAGAATTTATAAATTTCACATTCAGCAAGATTTGTCATGTTCACAGCATGCATTATGTGCTATAAGAAGTCTTCCAAAAAAGAACAAGGCCTATAATTTTTCTACACTTAAAGTGAAAAAAAAAAAAAAATCACAGATGCTAACCAAATTCTAGAAGGATAAATTTACTTCTGTTGACCTAAACTTCTCTTATAGTCTAATTTAGACACAGGATCTCTTTTCATTCTCCAGTCTTATTTATTCTATCAGTATATTTCACACACACACAGAGGAAAACTTTAAATGACCTAGTAAGTACTAAAATCTACTTAGACTCTCCTTCAGCTTGTCGGTCTTACCTGTGTGCGGTATTATAAGCAACAGATCCCAAAGCTCCCACTTTATTGCTGTGTATATTTCTATCATGCCTTCTCAGCCTTTCTGACATAGCATATTCCATCGTGTATCAATTCCATACTTTTTTTTCATAGCAACTCTAATCTTCCACTCAGTCGTGGAAGCTGATAAGAATTCCTAAAAAATAGAAAGCTGTAGCTGTACACTCCAACCTCTCCTTTCTTAAACCGACTCAAAGGTCTAAAAAAATGGTTTGTTTTTTCAAGATTTATTGACAGCTCTAACAGAAGCAGCCACTTCACCTCAACCCTTGCTATGAGTCTCTTCAATCATTTAAAAACAAACTATGCTATGCTAAATCCATGCAATTCCTCAGCATGTTATTAAGAAAAGCACACGAAAGGTTAGGAAAGAAACTGTTAACTTTTTGCCTATATCTGCTTGGCTTCATAAAAAAGACCTTTCTGTATATGCAAGAGTTGGAGACCATGGTAAAAGCCTGAAGCAACCCTAGCCTTTTAAGAATTAAAGTACAAGTAGAACTTCTTACCCATCTTTCAAAAAATTCAAACTTTTTAGAATAGGCTTACAAGCCC
Source organism: Oriolus oriolus (assembly GCA_013400235.1). NCBI lineage: Eukaryota > Metazoa > Chordata > Aves > Passeriformes > Corvidae > Oriolus > Oriolus oriolus. The sequence goes on from VXBT01007848.1 coordinate 20,214, forward strand.
CGTAACAATGAAATCTTACTAACAGTAAAACACAGACAAATAGTAAATAAAACATACTTTGTATATGAGTTGACCAGCCCTTTTCAAAATCACAGAGACTGGATCAAAAGAAAATGCAAATGTAGAAGACCCACAGAGACACTATAAATAACACTGAGTACAGAATGAAAGTACGGGGTATGAGTACAGTGACTGAATGAAAAGCCACAAGGAAAATAAAAATAAAAAAGGGTAAAGAGAGGGTTTGAAGCTTTTGATCAAAGCATTGATCATTTGTATTTTCCCTCATGTGCAAGAGAAACATATCTAGATATCTTAGATATATTTTATACTGATATATATAGATATCTAGATATTGTAAGTAGATAGGTATCATATCTAATAATACAAGCTAAGCTTATGTTCTAATTTGAAAAATATAGGAGTAAAATTGTGAGCAGCAAAAAAATGTATCTAAAATTTTAGAAACAATTTGAAGTTTTAGCTGTAGAAGCAGCTTTATTCCCAGCCAAGAAAATCTAACTGTGGGCTCAGAATGACTTCCAACAGTTCATATATACTCAAAGGGCCTGATGACTCAAAAGAAAAAAAATAATTAGAAAATGAACATGAAACTGTGAACTTACTCTTCATAAGAGCTAGGTTTTAGACAAGTCAGAAGTGGAAAGTTTTGCTGATTCACATTCTGTCCATTATTCAAGGAGTATTCATAGCAGTAATATTTGTATTTTCAAGTATATTGGACAGCTACTTCAGACTGATGCAGTTACATGCATCAGCAATACAATGTCAAACAGCTGACTCTAGTGCTGCTTTCTCATATATCAAAAGCAACCATAGATCGAAGGCAGCTTTCTGAAGTAAATACACAAATTACTAAAAACTGCTTCAATTCCAAGCTGTTCCTGATTCATGTTCTGTCAAACAAAAAAGTGCTTTACTTGATTTATGTTCACTTTGGATAGTAGGATAAAATTCAGCTACTTAATTAAATAGAAGAGTCAAAGTCATGTCTCTCAACATACATAAGATTTGTTCCATGTTGGAGTGGACAACCAAACCAGGTAATACAATTAACATAATAAACAAAGTGAAGTGGTGACACAAGTCTTTCAAATTTCCAGCTCTCTGACAGAATAATTTCAAACAGTAGATAGAAAGAGCATTACATATACAGACAATTAATCCATATCTGCATTCTTGTTAAAACCATTATCAGCACACCATTGGAATCCTCCTGCCTACCTGCGCTCGTTTTGGCTGAGGTAGAGTTAATTTTCTTCCCAGTGGCTGGTACAGGGCTGTGTTTTGGATTAGCACTGGAGACAGGGGTGATAACAAAGAGATGTTTTTGTTATTGCTGAGCAGGGCTCACACAGAGCCAAGGCCTTTTCTGCTTTCCTACTGCCACACTGGTGAGGAGACCGGGGGTGCATGGGAGGCTGGGGGGAGACACAGCCAGGACAGGTGACCCCAGCTGACCAAAGGGATATTCCAGACCATGTGGCATCATGCTCGGTATATAAAGTGGGGGGAAGAAGAAGGAAGGGGAAAACATTTGTAATGATGGTGTTTCTCTTTCCAAGTCACCATTACACATGATAGGGCTCTGCTCTCCTGGAGATGGCTGAACACCTGCCTCCCCTGTAGGAAGCAGGGCTTTGCTTTGCTTGTGTGCATGGCTTCACTTTCCCTATTAAATTGTTTTTATCTCAGCCCCCAAGTTTTCCAGCTTTTACCTTTCTGATTCCCTCCCAGTGAGCGAGTGGCTACGTGGGGCTTGGCAGCTGGCTGGGGTTAATCCACAACACTACTCAATTATTATGTAATTATAGTGCTAGTAACATTCCCTATCTTCAAAATCACTACAATAATTTTAAACAGCCTTTTGTTACACTATTTTTTCCTCACATAATCGTATTAACTTATTTCCAGTGGTACAGTTATCCCAGAAAGAGTTCGACATTCTGCAATGGGAAGAATAAATAAAAGTATTTATCACTAATTCCACCCACATTTACTAAAATTAGTCCAGAATCATCTCTGAAGAAAAGAATATCTCTTTCCTTTGAATGCATGTCAAATATGCCCAGCTGCATAGATCCTTCACAGCATATATTCAGTGTTAACCACCAGAATTCCTGGCTTATCTATTTACTACATTGACATCAATATTCTATGGAAAAAAAAGTAACATGAAAAAAGAAAAATTATGGTAAAAAGCATCCATTGATACAATACTATTTGCATGACATTCCCCCACCCTCCTCCCAATGGTTTGTTTGTTACTAAAAAGGAATTGAATTAACTGATCACTAAAACATTTGGAACAATAAATTTTTAGTCTAAACTCACGGTGTAATATTAACACAATATATTATTTTCATGAACAATACTTTGATTAGACATCTGCAGAGGCATCCATGCAAATGGATATCTACTGGCAGAATTTACCTTAAACACAGCCTACAGTGCTTAAGCTGTCAGTGTAATTCTAGTCCATGAAGAACTCCAAAGTTCTACACAACTTTCATAGGGCCAACATGGTCTTTACAGATGTCTCACAAACCATCTCAGCTGGTATCCAGTGTGTAGTCCCCTGAAAATAATGAGCTTAAGGCAAACTCTTAGTCACAGCAATGAGTGCAAAGAGAGGGAAAATACAAAAGGGGAAGGAATAACATTTGGGGGAAAATACATCCTTTACCAAAAAGCAGGTAAAGTGAGTCATGAACATCTCAAAAGACCTAACAAGTACTAAAGTCTAGTTACAATCTTTTTCAGCTCATGGTTTTTACAGGTGTGGGGTATTATACCCAATAGATCCAAAAGCTGCCACATTCCAACTGTTCATTTAAAAATACCAAAACCAACTTCTTCATTTAATAAGGAAGTAAGATGAGACACTAAAGAAGTTTTTATTTAATGCCCTCAGAATTTGCAATAAATGTGTAAGATACAAAGATCTGTATGTTAATTTTATTGGTCTATCTACCCTCTAACACATAATTTTCAAATAGGTGGGACAGTTTAAGTGATCAAAGCACAAGTGTATTTATCTGCAATTAGAGTTGATTTTTACATACCAGTATGCATCTAATGATTTATTACAAACTCATGGTGCAAGTATTTTCGTGCAATACAGCAAGCATGCAAGGTCCAAAAGAATTTACAAGTAACTCTTAAAATACACCTAAGTTGGCTTTACACAGTGATAAAAATAAGAACAAATAGACATACTCTTGGGTTAAAACCCATAGTAAAGAAGCAGCTTAATTTTAAGTAGCCATCATTCTTCTCTCCATTGATTTAGTGACTATCAATTGCTGCAGTTGGAAAAAACAAAAATAAAATTAAATCTTGCCCTGAATCTAACTATAATCTAACTTACTTCTAGTTTCCAGAATGGCAGCGAAATACGTGTCCTAATCCTGAGCTTTGAAATGAAATTACATAAAAGAGATTAACTGTTTATAACAGAAGAATTTTGGTGCGAGCAGCAATCAGGCAATGACTCATGTTTTGCTATTTAATATGGACATAAATCCTCCCCCTCAAAAAGCTCAGCCACAATTTCAGCAGTGAAAATGCCATCTTTTCTGTTTCTCCTTTTAAAGACAGGATTTTTATCTCCAAGCCTGCCCAACAATGTAAGTAACATTACCATGTAAAAAAGTGTATTAAATCAGATGCCTTTCACATTTCCCTTTTACGTATGTTTATTCTGCCAGAGACAATACAATCAACCCCTACTTACACCAAAAATACCATTAGCATGTTTAAAGCACTTTCTTTCTCTCCCTAGTTGAGCCTTCTCAAAATACTCTTGGTAACGGAAGTTACCAAGCAATTTCACTAAGGAGGAGGAAAAAAACTAGCCAGTAGACACTACTCTGGAAAATCTGACCACAAGCTGGTCAGCTGCACTTCTCATGCAGCACAGACAAACAGTAAATCATTCGATTTTGTAGACATAAACTACTGAAAGCAAAATGCAATGGTATTATTGAGTGCAACATCACTTCTGCTGTGCAGCTCTGTTAGTATTAATTGTGTTATCAAATGCTTTGATCCACCTTGAAGCCAACTTTCCTGGTCTACTCCAGCTGGTAAAGAGAAATGTTTTGGAATTAAACAAGCAGCTTTGAACAACTTTAATCATAGCACAAACTGGTCGCTCCAGTGTTTAATGTTGTTCTTTGTTGTTCAACAACAGTCATGGGAAGGCAGCAGGGGTGGGGAGAGAAAGAAGCTAACTGATACCTACCCAAATTAATTTACTGGTTTTACTTCAAGAAATGTGGAATTTTCACTGGAGGCATAATTGACAATTTGGACACAAAGGTACTCCCACAAACAAAAAAAACCCCAAGTCCTCCAAGATTTTCTGTTTATACCTTTTCTCTGGGACTGTCACATAAAACTCCGTGGAAATTTTGGTAATTTTATTTAAAGTTACTGTGCTTTACCATTTAAAAAAATAAAAATAAATTCTATCATTCTGATTTAAGATAGGTTGGAGAAAGAAAAACAATTTCTTTATTTTTTTTCCCAATCAAATAGGAGATTTAAATCTAAAAACTTATGAGAAAAATGCCCTGGGAAAAAAATGTTATATTGCTCTATCTCCAAATCTGGAAGTATTCTCTTAAACTGGATGATTCTTGAAAAATGGGTAAGGACAAGAAGAATGCATAAATTACTTTTTTCCCTATTAGAAAGAATGTAAGACTATGCTCTTTGACACTGCAGTCTTTCTTCACCACTATACATTATATTGACTTAGCAATGTGGGTAACCCTTATTTAAATAATCTTACAAATATTGTCAGTATAAAAAAAAAAGTCTGAAGTCCTACAACAAACCCCTGTTACTATACTCAGTTTGGACTCATACACACATAAAATGATGCAATTCCATTCATGCCAGTTCACCTATCCCTGCTTCCACACTGCCTAAACCTGACTTTCTTATAGTAAATTCAAGGACAAGTGAAAGAATGTGAAAGTAGGCATTACATAGAAACACTGAGGCTAAATTCACACTGTAACACATTTCTGTAAACACAGCAACTGCAGTTTTGGAATTATGCAATGACTAATAAGTACTGTCTATGGGTAGTCTGTCAGGAAAGGTAATATGTAAAGGATAGATGGGCAAGGCATTTCCAACAACAGTTAATGAGCTCAGTAAAGCATAGCAATTACCCCTGGTCCTACTCTGAATTGATACAACTGACAAGGAATGACTCAGCTACTCTGTACATGAGAGTTGTACACGTTCTCAGAACCCACAGTCACGTAACATGGAATAAACAAAACTGCTGCTGGAACAACCGCTACCAAGATACAGAGACATACCTAGAGCCTGATATTTTTATTTCTTAACATTAACCCCTCACAGGGTAATGTTTTGCAAAGAGAAACATGCAGAAACATTTATTTGAATGTAAAAGAAGCTAAATAGAATAATTTAAATAAGAATACCTGCATCATCAAGAGTCCATTCAATTAATAACATGGATGTGAAGCATCTGGTAACTTCTGCTTGTGTAAAACGTAGTGGCAAAAAAGACTCAGACAGATGTATACTGGAGATCTAGTAGTTTTCAAGTGATTCTTTGTCTCTTTCCTCACTCTGTTTAATTATTACTCTTAAACCAGAAAGATATTTTTCTTCCTTATACAGGGGTGGATAGGCCATAGGGAATTAGTATCCAAAGGTAAAGACTCCATCTTGTCAAATAGTGTCTCCATGAGACAGAAAGGTTATTCATGGAGAGAGGAGCAACCTCAAACTGCAGTGAATGTGATGGCCATGTAAAACTAGTTTGAACAGACTGAGGCCTAGGAGTTTGGAGAAACCTGGTTTTCAAAGCCTGCACAGGATACCGTTACTGTTCAGACTGGAAAGACACATACCAACCTGATCTACCAAGATAAAGACACATTGGGGGGAAAGAGAGGAGAATCAAAATATAAGAATGCCAGTGACACCCTTTAATTCTCAAAGGGTGAATTTCAAGAACAACTCAGTTATGAACAATTCCCATCAATGTGCTTTTTTTACCACGGTTTTTTAAAAGTATCTTTGCCTGAGGACATAACTGTCTTTGCCTAGAGATGCCACTTCTGGCCTCAGCTTTGCAATCTGAAGCAACCTTCTTATTCAGGTACAGAGCCCTATAATTGTGTATAATTAAAACAGTTGGTTCTTTAGCTGTAATATGGGTTTTTCCAGACTATGTCAATAGAACTCCTGGCTATAGAAATCACTTCAATTTCCTTTTCTGTTTGTCCTCAAGAACTAAAGAGAACTCCTCTTATACAAAAAGCTGTCCCTAGAAGATTAAATAAGATGCTCATACCAACATTGGAGAACTTCTCAATGAATAATGTAGACCTCTTTGAGTTGCTTGCTCTTGAGGACTGTCTACATTCCCATTTTGTTTTCCCAGTGAAAAAAATTCTGTCTAAGTGATTAAATAATCCTGGGTTTTTTCCTGTGACATAAAGCTTTGGGCTCCAAGGCTTGACAAAATCCAGGGTAACTCAGTGTTGGAATTTAAGAGTACCAGCTGGTGGAACAAGGACAAAAACATTAATATTATTAAAGTTAACTCTAAAAATAGCTAAATGAACTCTTATACAAGTTTACCCCAGAGAGCAGGATTAATTTTAAATCTCAACAAAGCTATTTCTTGTCTCATTCCAAATTCTTCTGTCATAGCATGTCTGCTAAGGCACAGATACAGCCCCAAGACTGCAGTCCTAGTTCCTGAAGTCCTCAGAATTTCACCTCAGTAAAACAACTTCCCTGCATATAAAGTTTACAGTGTACGAATATATAATGGAGTTTTATCTACCTTGCCTTGTGGAGATTCAGAAAAGCTTTTGAACAGCCCTGAATGCAAAAATATGGGGTGTGTTTCAGCACTAAGAGTCATTCTTCTGAAGAGTCTCAGAGTACTCAGATTTTTTTGGGACAGGTAGCAGTGCATGCTACCAAACTGCTTTTAGGGAAATAGTAGCTGGATAAGTACTAAATGCTGTTTCTTCTTTGTGTCAGCAATGTATGGAGTCAGAGTGCAGGACCATGGGGGCATCACACCATGACATGTGAAGGGCTTCCTACACCTACAACAAAGTAGTCCTCAAAACACCACAGGGAATTTGCAAGAAAAACGTTATTCATGTTTGGTGAATAAGGAATTGTTTGGATGTTCACAGTCAGAGGATAGTGGTCTCAATGGACACCAGTGACAAGTGGTGTCCCTCAGCGGTCTGTACTGGGTCCAGTGTCATTTGGTACCTTCATTAATGACTCAAAAGGATCAAGCGCAGCCTCAGCAAGTTTGCCAATGACACCAAGCTGAGTGTTGCTGGAACATCATGAGGTTTACCAAGACCAAGTGCAAGGTGCTGCCCCTGGGTCGGGGCAACCCCTGGTACCAACACAGGCCGGTAGATGAACAGATCAGAGCAGCCCTGCTGGGAAGGACTTGGGGGTGTTGGTTGGTGAAAGGCTGGACATGAGCTGGCACTGTGCAATAGCCCAGAAAGTCAGTTGTATCCTGGGCTTTTGCATCCAAAGCAGCGTGGCCAGCAAGGCAATGTGACTCTGTTCCTCTACTCCGTTCTCATGAGACCCAACCTGGAGTGATGCATCCAGGTCAGGCTTCCTCAGCAGAGAAAGGACATCAATGTGTTTGAACAAGTCCAGAGGAGGGCCACAAAGACAACTAAAGAGATGGAGCACCTCTCCTGTGAGGAAAGGCTGAGACAATTGGGGTTGTTCAGCCTGGAGAAGAGAGCAGCCTCTTATAGAAGCCTTAGAGTACCTAAAGGGGTCCTACAGGAAAGCTGAAAAAGGACTCTTTACAAGGGCATGCAGTGACAGGACAAAGGGAAATGGCTTCAAACTGAGAGTAGGTTTAAATTGAATATTAGGAAGAAATTCTTTACTGTGAGGGTGGAGAGGCATTGGAAGAGGTTGCTCAGAGTTCCCATCCCTGGAAGCATCCACAGCCAAGTGGCCTTGAGCAAACTGGCCTAGTTGAAGGTGTCTCTGCCCACGGCAGGGGGTTGGAATTAGATAACCTTTGATCCCTTCTGACCCCAGCCATTCAATGATTCCATGAAAATTGACTAGAGGTTTGTGTTGCAGTCCCTAGCATACAACAGTCATTATTTTACAGGGCACCATCATGTGAAAGCATATTCAGACTAGCCATAAATGGACAGCTTGATCTGCTCTTTGAGGAGTCTGTACCTTTGATGTATTCCAGCACAAAATACCACATTTTCCCATCGACATCTTCACAGAGTTTCCACTGGCATTTCCAGGTCCTGACCAAAACTAGTGCAATACTATCATCTCTTGCCAAATCAGGCAAAGGATAAAAATATAAATTAGTAATATTGAGCAAGCATGAGGATAAAAGCTCCTTATAAGCACAAAATGTTTCTAGAAACACTTGGAACTTTCTAAGGAAGTTGATATAAAGAAGAAGAATTATACTTATACACTAATTACGTGACATCTAAAATGAACTGTGCAGCTGCTAAACTTATTTATTAAATGCCAGTGCTCATCTAAACAAAACCAAAAGAAACTCCAGCTGGGCAACATGCTATTTATGTACAGGATCCATCATGTAGAAAGAAAGAAATATGGGCAATATTTAGCTGGATATTCCTATGTCAAACATTTCTAGGAGAGGATGATAAGGTTCTCCCAGGACAACAGAACAATTTTTAGAAGTTAAGAAAACCCACAGATTTTTCAACTGAGTCTGATATTAAAAAAACACATCTACACCTAGTAGCCACCTAGTTTCTCCTTATTATATCATGAGCAAAGATGCTCTGAAACACAAACATAATTGATATCTCCAGAGGAGAATCTGACAACACATAAGGAAGAATTACCTGGTCTCACACATCACAGCTCAGGCAGACTTCCAAACCTCACGCAGACCTGATCTCCCTTCCGTGACCAGGTGAACCATCTAGTGGTGGTGTAGGGTGGGGCTACAGGCTGCATGGACTTCAGCAAAGCCTTTAACACCATTTCCCACATCTTTCTCCTGGAGAAGCTGACACCTTTTGGCTTGGATGGGTGTACTCTTCGCTGGGTTAAAAACTGTCTGGACAGCTGGACACAGAGAGTGCTGGTGAATGATGCTGCGTTCAGTAGGCAGATGGTCACCAGTGGTGTTCCCCAGGGCTTAGTATTGGAGACAGCCCTGTTTGATATCTCTTTGTCAATGATCTGGACAAGGGGATCAAGGGCACCCTTGGTCAATCTGCAGATGACACCAAGTTGGGTGGGAATGGCACTCTGCTGGAGGGTAGGAAGGTTCTGCAAGGAGATCTGAACAGGCTGATCAGTGGGCTGAGGCCAGTGGTATAAGGTTCAACAAGGCCAAGTGTCAGGTCCTGCAGTGGAGTCACAACAACCCCACACAGCACAACAGGCTGGGGGCAGAATGGCTGGAAAGCTGCCTGATGGAAAAGATGGAAAAGGACCTGGGGGTGCTGGTTGACAGCAGGTGAACATGAGCCAGCTGTGCCCAGGTGGCCAATGGCATCCTGGCCTGTGTCAGCAATAGTGTGGCCACCAGGACCAGGACAGGGATTGTCTCCCTGTACTTGGCACTGGTGAGGCCACACCTTGAACCCTGTGTTCAGTTCAGTTCCCTCATGACAGGAAAGACATTGAAGGGCTGGAGCATTGAGGGCAACAGAGCTGGGGAAGGGTCTGGAGCATAAGTCTTGCACAGAGCTGCTGAGGGAGCTGGGGGCGTTCAGCCTGGAGAAGAGGAGGCTCAGCGGTGACCTTATTACTCTCCACAACCACCTGAAAGGGGTTTGTAGCCAGGTGGGGATCAGCCTCTTCTCTCAGGCAACAGGCAACAAGCAACAGGACGAGAGGAAACGGCCTCAAGCTGTGTCACAGGAGGGTCAAGTTGAAGATCAGGAAAGGGTAGTGAAGGCTGCCCAGAGCAGTGGTGGATTCTCTAACCCTGGAAGTGTTCAAAAAATGACTGGGTGTGTCACTTAGTGCTACAGTTTATTTGACATGGTGGTTTTTAGTCAGAGGTTGGACTCAACGACCTTGGAGGTCTTTTCCAACTTTAATGACTCTTTAAGTCCATTTTATATCAAAGGCCTTGTTAAATAAACAACAGCTGATATTTTCTATTCTCTAGTCATTTCAACCAGTACTTTACTTCACAGATTCAAAGTACACATTCAAAATTAGAGTAACAAGAACTAAAGCTGGTTTGCTATTGATGGGAGAGTCATCTACCAGCTGTGACTTCTTGCTCATGCTCCCATTTAGAGTAGCACAAGCAGTTGCATTATGTTCCATACTTTGTTGGAAGCAAGCACCTGAAAAACTTGTTAGAATTAGCATCCATTCCCTAATCTGACTGAGACCGCATGGCTGCAACAGCATTAGCGCTGGTACACAAAGCTTGTCAGTAATGTGCAGTCCCATAATGAAAGGAGAGGAGAGCTCCTCTCTGATATCAAGAAAGCTTCTTTCAGCTTAACGTGACTGTGAAACCAGACACCAGTAAACCATAATTTCTTAAATACCATAAGGCAGCCAAACGTAGTGCTAAATCTCAAAGACATTTCACCCCCTCCCAAGCATTGTTCCCATGCTGCTATTCAATTCCTTTGCGCTGGCACAGGCCTTTTTTAAGTGTACAAAGTCCTGGATCACACAGTCGATCAGTTTTAAAACTAACCATCATTTTCTGGGTTTGCCTCAGATAAAGTCCCCATGGTGCTGTGCAGGCAAAGGGCAAACACAGCACAAACACTAGGATAGGGAGAGGGCTGGCACTGCCATCTTCCTGCACTGACTGTAGCCTGAGAAAAAAACCTGAAATGGAGATTTTTCTCTCTCCTTTTTTTTTTTAATGCTTCTCAAAGCACTATATTAACTCTGCTCTGTATATTCACAGCTGGTTCCTCAGCTGCAGTTTCAACTCAGCAAATATGATTAACAGAAGTATTTGCACAAATCTATATTTAAATAAGAGAATATGATTTAGCAACACTTTAGGAGGCTACAGGTACACATTTTACTTTAAGGTGAAAGAATCAATTTCATACTCATTAATTTATTTGCATAACACATTTAAGTTCAAGCAAATAGTTACCTGTCCAACAAAGTGAATCAGAATGAAACTTTTATAAAATTTAAGTTGCAATTTGAAAAGTAAAAGATGGGGAAAATGAAGAAATACTTCTTACATTAATATTTACAGCTTGGCAGTACAGATGACAGAACAATTTTTTAATATGCTGAGCATTACAGCTGGATAGTTCAGTATACCATGTCTGCATCAGGACCATAAACTGCACAACTGGACTAGAGTAGCCAGTCTTCATGATTATGTAACACACACAAAAAAAATTATACAATGCAGAAAATTGGCTCCTAAAGTTACATGTAAACTAAAGCTTTCATTTAAAATCAAAAGTGAGTTGCCTGCACCTACAGAAAAATTAAGTTTTCCAAAACTAACATGATCACTAAAAACTAGACAAAAAAATTTTTTAAAAATCACAAACTTTTAAATAGTAGTGATTTTGAAATTCACAATTAACAACATATAATGTATTAAAAGAGGTTTAGAATTTAAGAATGCTTCAGCTAATCAAGATAGCTACAATAAAGTACAACTTTTCTTGTTGTTGCTGTGGTCTTTTTAAGTCATCCTAAGTTTAATGGCATTGAATACTTTCCAATTAGATAGTCTTCAAAAACTGTGTTAAATGTTTTAGAAAAGAATTGTTTGTTTTCTACACTGATAGATAGGATCTCTCCAAAAACAGAGTTTTTCTTCCCAAAAGGGTGAATAATTCAATCTTCCCTCTTGATAATTCATTATTACGCTGTTATTTTGAGTAAGACACAAATGCCAAGGTCTGGAAGCTTTAACACTACACAGGCACAAATAAAAAAAAAAGTAGCTGAATACAAAATCATACAGTACACACAACAATGTAAAAGCCCTAGGGAAATCTATCAGAAAAGTCTTCAGAAAACAAACCACTCTGCAGCACATATGCCAGTAAAGCATCCAGAACCATATTTTCATCAGGCAAAGAACACCTGCTTTTGGCTGTATACCATAAAAGAGGGAGCTACAGTAAGACAAATTAATATAAGTAATAACATGAATCAAGCATCAGAAAACATGGAAACTAAGATCACAGGCAAAAGTTCACAGCAGGAATAAAAATTATTGTCCCTGAGCTGCTTATTGCCACTGTCCTGGTAGAGGTCATGATGCCCTGAGGTGGAATGTGAACTATTCAGTTGCTTCAGTGTGGTCTGGCAGCTTCTCTTAAGCTGCTGATGGTTTTATAATAAGCCATCAATCTCAACACTGATTTGGTGGAGATGCACAGCTATTTTGCTGTCCTTGTTCTTCTGCTGGGCCAGCAGCATGCAAAGCCCAGGCAGAATACAACTCCAGTGATTCCTGTTAAATCTTCCAGAAACCACCAAACACACAGGCTAAAGCTCTAAAACATAGATCTGATGCCTCTCCCTCCCTAAGTCCCTAAACCTACTTGATTTCAATGAGGAGTTCATAAATATCCCTGACAGTCTGGTCTAAGGAAGCCCAGTTCCTCTACCAGAATCAAGGTTAAATGAGATTAAAACAAATTACAGTCCCCTTTGTTACCACATTCTTACTAAATTAGAACTTGCTCAGTCTAATTCCAGAATGTTACCTAATTAAAACTGAATACTCTGGCCATCAGTGATTTAAAGCAGAAGTTCACTTATGCTTATGCCATATTAAAGTAACCCTAGCCACTAGGAGAGCTACTACATCCTCTCCTTTTGCTTGCAGAACTGTTTCTATATCCACATGATGTAGAAAATCAAAGAGTTGATTTATCTGAAAACTAATGCAACTAAAAAATTATCAGCTTTATCTAGATCTTCTTATCAATCTACCTCATTACATAGTTATCTGAAAAACAGTACTAGCAGAAAAGGGGAGACTGAAAGCAAAGATATTCACTAGAAATAATAATGAGAGAGATATTAACTTTTTAGGATTATCAAAATTGCAATTATCACTTTAGAATGTGAAACCAAAGTATGATAGGTAACAACAAAAAAACAATTACAATGAAATCTTGTCCCCATGGAAGATCTCACACAGGATCAATGTGTCAATGTACTTACCACGTGCTAAAAAACATTTGTAGGTATATAATTATGTCATACTTAAGAGAAGACAAGGAACAGAAATTTACAAAATAAATACATCATATTGTCTGTGACCATACATCATGGCTAGACACAGACAAGACACTGTGGAAATGCAAAATAATCATTAGATGGTCACAAATACATACCAGATGAGCAAAACAATTAACTTTACAATATCGAGAAGTAAAAGACAATGCAAGAAACTCTACGGTACTACTGGCAAATGACAAGTGGAGAACACAAGAAGTGAAAAGAGAAGAATAACTGATGAAACTCTGAGAGTTGGGAAATTAGTAACTTCTCATATATACAGCAAGCAAGAATCAGTCGCTAGGAAAAAAAAAGAAAATTTATCCTCTCCAACTTGGATGTCAATGTACCCATTTTCAGACTACTAAAGTAAAATTAAAAGATAAAGATTTCTACAGGAGCAGAAGTCTTCTAAAAACAAGTATCTAGTAAACATACAACAACTCTGCATATAAGCAAATCCAGGTTCGAGGGTGGGGAGGAAAAGTTGGGGGCAGGTTTCAGAGGGGAAGGATGTGAAAACAGAAGAAAGTGGTTGAGTTTTTTTGTTCAGAATGAAAACCTTTAAAATGTGAAGCCTCTTTCTGAACTTTTCCAGAAAATCATTAGTAAACATTAGCTCTGCTGTAGCATAGAAAAGTTTCACTCAGTATTAATCACCTCCATTGCACTGTACAAGCAACATGGAAGATACTCACCTCAGTAAATTCAAAATCTTCAACTTGCAGATTAGGGTGCAATAAGTAAATGACAATATAAAAGACATTGTGACAGAAGTAGTATTTTGATGTTATCTGTAGATATTTAAGGTGAGAGATTTGCTTCCTATTATTGTTCTTGTGTATTTTTAATGCATATGGAGATAACATCATCCTTTCCAAATGGGATACAACAGAGGCACCATTAACAAATTGTTTCAATCTCAGCAAAGCTGTTTCTAGAGACAGATTTTCAAAAAAGGCAGTGGCTTTTTGGATAAGATCAAGGAGAGTCCCACATAAGGAACAACCTGAAGGACAGTGAATAATGCATCTGTGTGAGAAAATGAGGCACGGAAAGACTGGACTGACATTACCGTCAAACAGCAACAGGTAGGGATATTGTATTAAAATAGATGAAAAAATCCTGACAAGCCAAAAGTACATGCTCTTGTACATTATATAAAAGGTGCTACTGGGTTACAGGCAGCTTTTCAACTCTGCTTTTACTCCACTCAGTGCAAGGACAGCAATATGCTATTCAACAGCAAAAGCTTCCACTGGATAATTATATTAACATACCTGCACAATAAGATTACCTTACAGAAAGCCTATCAAGCACAGTTGAAGGTACCTTTCAGCAATGAGAACAATGCAGAGGAAAAAATGAAAGCTTCATTAAAAGAAAAAGAATGTTATGTCTCAAGAACAGCTGCTAGAGTAGAGAAAGTCAGATAAAGGTGTCAGGAGAAGGTCAAGGCCGAGTTGAAAAGCAATTGGTAAAATGAAAGACATGAAGTGGAACCTTTTGCCATTTAAAAAGGTAATGATCTAGTTAAGTCATGTATGCTGGAAATGTGATCTTTAATTGGAAAAAGGGCAAAGAAATTTGCTACCACACTGGAATAGGAAAAAAACCCATCACCTACACTGGTTGTTGTGAGGTAAAAACCAGAATTGATATGCATCCTTTCAGTGATGTGTAGCACATGTAAATTGTTTCCTCTGAATTTCCCTAGAGTCAACAGACTGCTTTGATTACAGGAACTAAGAGCAAAGCAAGTTTTAAAATCCTCTACTTAAAAAATTTCAGCATTTAAAAAAACCAAAACCATAAACAGAAGTCAGTATCAAAAGCAGTATCAGTGGACAAAAAGGAGAACTTAAAAATAATGCCATGCATCCCAAAAAGAGAAAATTAAATCACCATGAATAGCTATTCTAAATACTGAGCACAGGCATAGACTAGAAAAGCACTTAAAATAGCAGAATAAGCAAACTGAGAGGGATTTGCAGCTGGTTCTCCAATTACTAGGTATTGTTTAAAAATGCATATTCAACTCAAAATCCCCCAGAACATTTATACTCTCAAAGATGACTTACACAGTAGTTGAAAGATCCACATTGTAAACTACCAAATTTAAGTTTTTCAAGTAGCTGCAAATAAATGCTTCCAACAAGAAGGAGGTAACACGAGAAAAAAACAGAACAGAGGGAAGTATTAACACAGTATCTTCTACGGTAATTTCTAAGGACTGTAAAACTAATCTCTCAAGTTTTCTTTTCTGAAAGTCCAAACACACACAGGATGCTAGAACAGCTCTGTTACCAGCCTGTGGTAACTGCCCATAAGTGACTATTTGCTTAGAGTATGAACTCCCTGAATGATTGGTGTTAATGACATTAACACTCAGGGAATCTTGCAAAATCAACTGCAGGGGAAAAGACGATTAAGTACAATTCTGTGCTGGTGAGGACCATATTAAAAGCTCAGAAACGCTTATACATATACATAGACACCCCATTATCAGGTGATTTTTTAAAATTACAGTACCTATTTTTGCCTTGCCTATATACTTAACATAGTTGAAGGCAAAAAAACGACTAACAGACTGAAAATTAAAGGAGTAAAGAGTAAAACACTAAAAAAGCTGTATGTAAACACCATGGTCAGCAATGTTTCACAGCAACGTTTTAGGAAATACCTGAGTAGATAAACAGCCCTTTCAATATCACTGAGTTCTTCATCAACTGTCAATCTTTCTATTTCTTCTGGTGTCTGTCAAATATGAAATAGAGATTATGAGTTTATAATGCTTTACTATTTCACTGTCTTAATCTTCTTAAAACATCCCCTTTCTCACCACATATACAGGGTATTACTTCATGAGTAATTTGAATTTATTCAGGAAACCTCTAGCCAACATTTCAAATTCAATCAAATAAATCTTTCACCAGGAAAAGACAGAATGTCAGAGAAGTACAGTTTCAAGTCAGACACTATCACTATTAAACAAGTGGCATATAAATTAATCTAAAGACTCAAGTTAGTCTATTTGTTCCCATCTTAGTATTCTTATACTGAAAACATGAAATCCCTGCTATCTGCAATTCGAGACTGAGAACAATGTTTCGTATCCTGGTGCTGTTAAAAAAAAAAAAACAAAAAACAACTGTCTTCACTTATTTGTGCATAATTAAAACAGACACAGATTAAAACTGATTTTAAAGCATCGTTCTATTTCAAGGTATATACCTTCAGGCTCCTGCGTACTGGCCTCTCTATAATAGTTAGCTCCTGCAGGTCTTCTATGTATCCAAAGAGATTGCTATGACTAAAATCCATTCTGGAGAAGATTATTGGGCGCATGTAACTACTAAAGCCTTCGGCAGCCGACGCTGTCCCCGAGCCTCACATCGCACCGAGGGCGGCAGGAGCGAAGCCGCGGGGCGCTCCCGCCGCCGGCAGCAGTCCGGCTCGGCGCACACACCGCGGCCGC
>VXBT01007848.1:37359-138459 GCA_013400235.1 Oriolus oriolus
CAGCAGCGGAATGCGCGGGGGAGCCGCCCCCTCAGCGCCCGGCCCCGCGCGGGGGCTGCCCGGCCGCGCTCCCCGGCCCTGCCGCGCTCCGCTGGCCTGCGGCGGACACCGCTCTGCGCCCCGGCCGCGGCCTCTGGGGGCTTCCCCTCGCACAGCTGCAGCACTTCGTCCACTGCTCCTGGACCCCTCCCCTGTGGGGCGCCACGTTCCTTTCCAGCGGTGCTGGGGACCCCCAGCAGTGTCAACGCAGAATTGCACCGGAGAAACTGACAGAAGTGCTGTTTTTAATGAAAAGTCCAAAGCAGGTTCCTCCCCCAATGACAGCTTTCATATTAATGTTTAAAAAAAAAAAAACTTTTTTGGCAGTAAATGGTGAATCTCTGATGAAGACATCACTTACACTCTTCATAAATTCTTATTCTTCACCTTTTATATTCCAGACCCAGGTTACACACCACTCATACTCGCAGCAGCAGCACAGATTTCCATATGGATAGTCTTCTTGATATATGCAGTTAGGCCTTGGATGCCTTTACCATTTTGGTTCACAAATGTGGATTGCCCTAGGGGTTGAAAGGGAGAGTATTTTTTTCAAAATAAAGGTATGCTGTTTCCCTCTGATTCGTAGACAAATAAGCATGGATAATCTTCTTTTAAAACTTAGTCAGAGAGCTTCTTTTGGTGTGGGTTAGTGATGCAAAATGCACGCAGAACACGAATCATCACGCACAGTTAAGACTCAGCATTTACTGAGATAAGTAATTCACCAGACCTCTAGACAGGGGCCTTTGCAATGGTTATATGAACACAACTAAACAATCACACTCAAGACCAGGAGTTTAAAAACATGTAAAAATTATGCAAGGGCTGATTTGAGGGGGTGAAATGTTTTTTTTTGTCCTCGTGAAATGCCCACAACTGAGTAAGTTGTTGATAAAAGTAATTCCAGAAATCCTAAAGATTATGTGATACTGTGTAGTATATTGCCCAGAATTTTACTCATTTTTATTCTATGACTGGCAAGTACCTCAGCTTTTATCTAGCAAAAAATAAACATGGTCCCTAGGTGTTACTTCTCTGTCTACCAGTTAGGCCAAATCCCGTACTCAGATAAACCAGTAAAACAGTAAAAAATTAGAGCATCTCCATTAATTTCAAATGTACAACAGAATTATTAGCAGAAAAATCGAATCCTATATATATATAAATAATTAAAGTGTTATGTAATAGAAAACTAAAACCATTTGGATTTTCAAGGTGTGATGATGAATTAAAATGAGAAACACTATTTTGAACATCTCCTTTGCAAAATCTTTTTAACCAGGGAGCATCATTAGACAGCAAATAAAATAAATAGTTGTAACAGAACCTAAGTCCTCTCGGAGTAGTTAAGAAACTAGCTCTAGGAGAGGAAATAAAAAAAGAGTTTTAAACAATGTTCTCTCCTCAAATTCAGAATCCTGGCATGCAGGCTTCTGCCCATGATAAGTATTAGGAAAACATACTGAAATCCCAAAGACAGTTAGTTAGGAAAATCCTTTTGCAAGTTCTTTCACAACCAGTCTGTGGTTATTTCACCTTGCAAGTAGTTCTCACAAATCTTAGAGATCTTACGAGATCAGAGATATTTTTTGTATGTCTTGAGCTAGGAGCTCAATGCAGTTTTCAAACAAGGAATTCCAGAATTCAGTTTTAAAGACTGAAAAATACAGAGATTAGATATGCAATTAGGCTGATTTCTCATGTTATATTTTACATAAACTTTGTAAGCCATTAAGGAAGAGAGTTTTTTTAAAATGTGTAAACATTTATAAAAATATCTCTTCCTTACTACCTTTAAAAAATTGTCCTTCTAACTCAGCCCAGGAAACACTGAGCAGACATGATTCCCATTGATTTTAAAATCTATAGATATGTCAAAGAGATCTATAAATATTCTGGAAATATGAAAAGCAGAATAAAAATAACTTTTTTTTCTATAAATGTAGTACTGGACTAGAATAAAGAACACAGAAGGAATTAGATAAACTATAAACATATCTCCTTGTGACCCATACATCTGACAGAAAAAATAAAGCTTGCATATTTTGTTCCAGAACCACATATATAAAAATGAATCCCCACTGATAGTAAATCTGCAGGCAAGTGGTCTCTCATTCTCATCTGTGATTAAAGTCACGTATTACTTCCCTTCCACTGCTGCTTTCAGCTCCTCCCTTTTCCACTCCTCTCTTCTCTCAAATAAAGCTCTCCTCTCAGCTTCATTCTAACCTTGTCATAGCTATTGTATTAGAATCAAGAGCTATTTCACACTGCTTTGGTGAAATCCAGAGTGAATTAGAACCTTCATTTTAACACAGGAGCTGTGTAACCTTGCAAAGCCACTAACAGACTGATTTCAAATAATCCTTCCTTGATGGAGACGACTGCAGAGCACCAGGGAAAATGGCACCCATACCTGGAAGAAGAGGGAGAGAGTGTTATTCATGCCTTCTAAAGCAATGAGGTCTAAATGCAATACAGGCAAAGATTTTTTAAAAAAAGCCACACACAAAATAGATGGAAGGACTTTATACCTGAAGGATTCTTCAGGTACTCTGGCTCGACCTAAGGATTCTGGGGTGAAGTGATTTGTCATGTTGGACAGATGCACAGTTCTCCTTTGCTACCCAGCAGTTAGGTATCTGCCTTCTGGAAACTGCTCTGAAAAAGCTGTGTTTCTTACTGTACCTGTTACATGTACCAAAAAGAATCTACCAGTAAATTAAACTATTCACAGAGAAATTGAACATTTGTGAAGTCTCAGCATGCATTGCAGTGCTTGGATCAGCTGAAATATGAAGGAACTGGTTTGGGGGATACAAAAAGACATGCCAAGAGATGCTTTCAGGCAAAATGTGTGCACTCCCAGTTAAGAGCCAGAATTTCTCATGCAATGGCCAAACCAAAAAAGAAGGAAAATTCAGCAAATATTTTTTATTTTTGTTGGGAAAAAAACCCCAAAAACCAAAATCATTCTTCATTTCCTGTTTTCTCTAATTTAATACTCCGAAGAAAAATAAATACCATTTCATAATGTACATGATGTAGGTTACACACTGTGTAATTACAGTTCTGCTCAGGACTCAGCACCTGAACTGTACAGAAGTTCAGTTCAGAATTCTGTCTGTTCACCACCACTGAGAAACAGCCAAAGCTGCAGAAGCTGTCACTCACCATTTCCAAATGAGTGATCTCTGACTGGAATTGGTTTTTACAGTCCACCAGACTCTTAAAAAATGCAATTTTGATGTTCAGTCTAATCCCTTAGCCTTACAAAACAAGGTTGTTTTTATTCTATTTGTACTCCAAGTAAGGATGTAGACACAAACAGGGGTTCTTCAGAAAATCTCCATGTTGAGGCAAACCTGTAACCAGATGAATATAAAAGAAACATGCACAAAAATATCAATCTACTTCAGAACAATGCTTGGAATGTAGCATACACAAACCTCAGCAGGAAAAAGATATTATTTAGTGTATTTTCCAGTTTGTTGCTAAGAAACTGTTGCTTCATTTCACTATTGTCATTTGCAGAAAATTTTTGATTGTTCTTTTGCCATTTCAGTCATCTCATTTTAACAGCTATATAAATAAATGGGTTATAAGGAAAAGCACTGGACTGTATTCAATATGCTTTCATCTGTAGCCTGGTCTCCCACACTCTTTCCTGTAACTTAGTTCTCTCCAATAGGATCTAAAAAACCAAATAGATTATTTTATGAGAACACAGAAAAGACCCTTAAATTTATCTTTATGTAACATATAAAATCTGTAAGATTGCAGTCATTGTGTTCTCCCTGTCTTTGAGAACTAGTAATGTTCTCCTGCAGTGTCTAATCTGCTACCCTCTGTCCAAAAGTAGTTAAAAGCGCATGCACAAAGATAGAATAACAACAGAGAAAATAGAAAGTGGTTTTTTTCCTCATATCTTCCAGCTATTTGTATGATTTTTTACCTGGCAGTAGGACCTAATAGCCAACTACTTTACAAAGTTTAAGTGAATGATTTTCTGTTGTAAAAACTGGCTCTGCTGTATTCATAAGAGGAAGCTGATGAGTCCAGTTCCTTGCTATGACAACCATGAACACTGTCTGTCATACTCATGTCAAATATTATGTTAAAACTAACAACTTTTTGTCTTCACTTTTTTCTTTGCTCATTAGTTGCCATAGAAACTTAAGATTTCCTACCTAAAATTACTGTTGGCCAGTTTACCAAGTTTCTCCTTGTGCTAGTGTCCTTTATTCTTCCTTTCCTGGTATTTAAAGACTGCAGTCATATCTGCTCTAATCCTGGATTAAACAAGCTAAGATCAGAATTTAGTTTTCACTCCTAAAACAGGCTCTTCATTCTCCTGATTACCCTAGCAGTTCCCTTGGCATCTGCTGCAGTTTCACTTCACCTGTCTTGAATTAAGGTGATCACAATACAGTATGGAAAATAAAAATTTCTGGGTAATAATGCCTCTTGCAAAGAATGAATATCTGTACAGGATCTAGCTTACCAAATATACTACATTGGCAGCTCACAGTTAATCTTGTGGTCAATTACTACTGTCATCCACAGTGACCTAAAATTAATTAAGTCCCATCTTAATGGTATAAATTCTCAGTATTAGCTTTAACTGAATGGTCCTGTACTTTGTATAAGACAATTCACCCAATTTTTCTGGTCCTCAAGGTCCTTTCAGTCGGTCTTGATATCATAATTCCCCTCTGTATTAATAACTGTGTCATCAGCAAATTTAATATTGCATCACAGTTATTCATTCAATAAGGTTAGTCCACAAGACTTTAAGAAATGCAAGTAAACTCCATATAGCTGATACGTTATCTATCGACATACACACCAATGTACTCCCCCAAAAGAAACATGCATTTCCCTTCCTCTTTAGCCAACTTCTTTCCCCTCAAAGTTCTGTACTATTCCCTTTTCCCCTATGAAAAATTTTTTGAGTTTGTCCAGATAGATTAGATGCACTTTATTTTTCTGCCCAGAAAACCAGTTACCCTCTTAAGGGACATGGCCTGACTTCCCGTTTCCCCTTGGTTAACCAATATAGATTTTTATTTAATTTCCTGTTATCTTCATAACTTCCTTTAGCATTCTTCCCTTGAAAATACATTCTGAAGTATCTGTTGCATTTGACTGCATTTGCAACCATTCCAAATGTTTCTCTCATATTAAAGGGAGTTGTCTTTGCCATTCTTCAATATCACACAGAAAAATTTTCCCCTTGGTAAATCTGTACTTGAAAAAGTCTTTGCTACTGTAACTAGAGTTAAACATGCCAGTACTCTTAAATCTCATGCCTGGAGATTATCTTGTTCTCCTGGCTTTATGAACACATTAGCTGTAGGAGCAGCATGATGTCTGACAAAAGGCTTCACGGAGTAAGTAAGAAACACATTTGTGAAGTTGCAAGAACAAACAGAGAAAAAGTAAAACAAGGCAGCACAGGCAAAGGGGTATATATTTCCAAATGAGGTTTAACAATGGAGAACTAATACATTGGAGAAATATAGAAAAGTATTCCATAATACTGGAGAAAACAGAAAGAGGAATCCAATCTAAATCTAGTCCATCTCCCAGAGTTACTATTTTTCATGGTATTATGCCGTAAGATCTTGTCAGTCCTAGAATGGTCTTCCAGAACTTCTGAAGATGACAACAAAGGTCTTCAGCCTGAGAACCAAGGCTTTACCTTGCCACTTCAGGACCAGGACAACAAGCCTTGTCTGACTGCATGCCAGAAAAGACAGAAGAGCAAATTTTACAGTCTGCAAAGCACAGGAGGCATCAGGTCCCCCACTGGCCAGCAGCTGCAATGTTTTTCAGGTGCACAGTGCACCGTGAGTATTAATATAAATCACAGTATGGTGACATTATTTTGTTAGCAGAAATAGCTATCAAAATCAGTAATTAAGCACATACTGACATTCTTGCAAGAGACCAGAAAAAAAAAAAAAAGAGAGAAACCAAAGAATTTGATTACTAAGTGAAGCCTACATCAGTTACTCACTTGCAGATTCAACTGTTCCTGGTGCTGAATTCAGCTACATGAATCCCAGAATTAAAGGTATTGGTCAAAACAATCTCTGGCTTAACCTACCTCAGGAGAAGTCCTCCACATTTTATAAAAAATCAAAATATTAATTGAAAAAACATGTCATATCTAATACTGCGTACTAGGGACCAAACCACAATCTCTGGGCTACTGATCTGCAGGAATGTACATTTACAGCTGGGAAGAACAGGATCTGTTACCAGGTGTAGTTCTATAATGAAGACATCAAACCCTTCAAGTTCTCTTGGGCTCTCAGACATACTGGCTTAAATAACTTGGAAACTACTGATAAAATAATAAAATACGTAGGTACTGACATGCAAGCAAATTACATGATTCATTAACTTATTAATACACGGTATGATCTTCAATTCACAATTTCCTGGTATTTAAATAACTGTTGATCTAAAGAAGTCCTAGGGGGGGTAAAGCAGACTTATTTCATTTGTCAATGGTATTTTTGCTAAGAGCTCACTTGGCACTGTCAATAATGGAACTGTATTTACCCGGAGTTTAACAGCTGACTCTCTGTTAGAGGACACGAAGGTGAACTGCCCATTGACAAGGCCCTGTCACCACATACCAAAGCTGCGCCTCTTTCATGCAATACTATGCAAATGTTTAGTTCTCTTGGTTATCCCATTTCAAAGCAACTCGAATAACCAAACGCCTCTTGTACAACCAGTTCACACCACAGCACGGAGAAAGTTACCATGTCTGTGTAGCTAAGGCTGTTCTGAAGCTCACTGCTTATTACAAACAGGCAGGTCTCTTCTTTCAAATCGAGATTTAGGGCCTGTAGTTCAGTCCCTCCGTCTATAAATAGTATATAGAGCTCAATACTGATCAAGAAGAAATGTCAGCTGCACCCTCACATGAATTCTTACTGAAAAAATCAGAATACTTCTGTAATAACATGTCCACAATTACATTAAAAAGCACAATTCAACATAATTTGGCAAGTCATTTCCATGTTAAATCTTTCTTTCAGAACAAAGCTGGACTCTGCAGCTATGTAAGGACATATGATTATACCTAGGAGTAACAGCTAAGAACTCTTCTGTCCAATTTTTTTTTGATCATTTTTATTCAGCATCAATGCTAAGTCAACCACACCAGAAAGTCAGAGTAATCTCTTTCTCTTGCTTCTGCAAATTTGCTTTTGCTAATATGCAGTAATATAAGAAGAGAGAAAATGGAAACATTATAAACAATTATGTCACTTCTTTTGTCACTTACAAATTTGAATCTAAACAACCTGGAAGGAAAGGTACGTTTAATGAAGGGATGCATAAAGACTGCTGAGACCCTCCATTGAGGCTGGCATGAAGATGCAGTCCCTGTTCTTATCAGTGAGAGAGGACTGCTGGCCATCGCTGCCTCCAGCACAGCACTACATAAATAAGGTTTGATGGTTGTTAGTGTTAAAGGTACCGTATAAAACCCTGCTCCCTGAACTCACTTCCTGACTGTCACTGATTTAAGCTCATCTCATACAGAACATGAGCAGCAAGCATCAAATGCTCTTTAGCCTTGCTCATGGAATATGAATTGGAAGCAACTCCCTATGTTGTGCATTCGTAGGTCATTAATGATGATTACCTGGAACTGTCCTTGAAAACATTTAATATGCTTATTCTGCCCTTGGTCTTAAAACGTTTAAAAAAAAAAAAAATAGGCAGAGAAAACAACCCTCTGCTTTCCCATCTTCTCACAGAACCAAGCAACATCTGCAAATACCAGAGAGAAGAAATAATTGTAGTTGTTGTTGTAATTGTGCTTTAACCTACTGTCCTGGTCTCTATCACCTAGAAACCTCCTGGTTTTAAGTCACTCATAGCAAGAGGCGCTTCTGAACATCAGCCAACCTTTTAGGAGAAACAAAAATCTTCCATTATCATATAATTTAGGATGTCCTCTTCCTACGGTAAGATGCAGCTGCGAAAAGCATGTGATCACACAAGAGGAAAAAAACCCCTTGCTGTGACCTCGGTGGTGTTTGCTCCTTTTCTGTAGGTATTTGTTATTTCTCTCCTAAATGCGTTCCTTTACCCGCAATAGTCTTTAAATAGGGTAATAGTGATAGTCTTTAAAACAGGACCGCACGAGCACACAAAGCAAGCGTGAGTAACAAATCCTTTTTTAGGGAATGGGCGATGCCGGTGATACCAAACCGCAGCTGCCAATGGCGGGGTTGGATTCCAGAGGCCTCTCCCGCATTCCTCATGGCACGCGGGGCTCCACACCCGACCCGCCGCCACCCGGCGCCGCGCACTGACGTCACGCGTCCCCGGAGTGACGTCACCGGCAATGGCGGCGCCCGAGAGCGCACGCGGGCGGTAGCGGCCGGGCCTGGGCGGAGACCGCGGTCCCGCTGCGTTCCACTCCGTCCCTCTCCGTTCCTCTCCGTTCCCTTCTGTCCCGGGGCTCCTGAGCACGGTAAGCGCTGGGCGGGGCGGGGGGAGCAGGTGCCCGGAGCTCCCGCGTGTGGCAGCGGAGGCCGTGCCGGGCTCTGCCGCGACTCCGGCGGGTGGTTCCTGGGGTGGGCAGAGGTGGGAGCGCTGCGCGGCCTGCGGGGATTTATCCAGCCGTTCTGGTTTTATTTCCGGAGGTGTTCCAGGAGGGACGCAGTAGGCCTGGCCTGCCTGTTGTTTTTAGTTATAGTTCATTAAGTTATATTTTTGCTATATTTATATTAGCCCGAAGCTATATTTAAATTATGCTATTGGTATATTTTAAAAATAAGTAAAATAATTTTTCCATGGACTCCCGTTTGCTTGAATATCAAGGTAGTCTTCATTTCTTGGACCTGAAGCCCTTCTTTTTCTTTTTTCCCTCGGTTTCTTTTTTAGGTAAAAAATGAAGGCCAGAAAAGGAGGGAGATTTAGATCTCCCTTTAAATTGAAACAAAAAGGCATTAAAGTAGTAGGAGAATGGAAAACCGTGCAGATCGACCCCAATCTATTTGCTGAGGAGGAGTTTCGAGATATAGTGTGCTTGGAGGAACTTACAGAGTACAAGCTAGTAAGTTCTTCCAAAGTGGGGAAAGTGAAAGAGAAGAAGAGAAAGGCTGAGAGTGCTTCAGAAGAAGGCAGTGAAGAGGTAGAAGAACCTGTCGTCCCTCCAAAAAAGAAAAAGAAAAACAAAGACTTGAGAAACCAAACAGATAAAGGCAATACTCCTAATGCAGCAGAAATCGATGTGCTAGTTGATAAAGAGGCAAAATGTAATGAAATGATCGAAGAAGCAAATTGTGAAGACCATGGACATGTGACTGAGAGCATGGCAAGCAGAAAAGACACTCCAAAGAAAAAGAAAAAGAAGGTACCTAAAAACAAGGCTTCTCAAGCACAGGAAGCCCTTCCATCAGTATCTACTTCTAAAAAGGTTAAAAACTGGACAACAGAAGTTTTATCTGCCTCAACTGATCAAAAAGCTGATGTGTCTGCATGGAAAGACCTGTTTGTACCTGAGCCAGTGTTGCAGGCCTTGAGCTACCTGGGGTTTAGTGCTCCAACTCCTATTCAAGCCTTAGCCTTGCCTTCTGCCATTCGGGATAATATGGATGTTCTTGGTGCTGCAGAAACAGGTACAAATCTGTTAAAATGATTGTGTATGCTGGGAGCATCCCGTTTCTCTTCTTTAAATGAAGCCCAGGGTTACAAGTTTTTTATGTGTAGAAGAAGCAGCTTTCATATATTATAAGAGAAGAGCTTTTGTCTTTTGCATATCCAGCATATTAATAAAGTTTTAAAACTTTGTAGCTTACAAACATGGGAGTCCCATCTTTACAAAGTGTGCAAAGCTTTGAATTCTCAATGAGTTTTTATGCTTTTGGCAGAAGTCTCTTTTCCTGTTTCTCAAATTGCTTCCTGCTTTGGGAATGGTGAGGCGATGCTCTGCACAAGGCGGAATTAATGAAACAAACAGGGTCGTTTCTGCAGCAGCCAAACCTGCTCCTGGAGAGGCAAAGCAGAGAACCAGGTTCCTGTGGAAATAATTCATGCTAGTGTGGAGGAGTGAATGAACACTGGGCACAGTGTTAAGTGTGAATATGACCCAGGTCATACTGGCAGCAAAACGGGCCCACCCTGTGCTCTGTCCCCTGGCTTTGCCTGTACATTGTCACCAGCCCTTCTCCCTGCTTGTGCTTGAACTGAGTATTACATGGATGATTTGAGAGGTAGAGTCACGTCCATCTTGCGCTCAGCTCATGCTTTGAGCATTGCTAGCCTTCATGAAACTTGTTACAGCTCCTTGTTTACTTGATGCGAGGAAGTCTCAGAGCATGATGTTCCCTCACACTTTGTTTGCGGTTCCTACCTTTGAAGTTTTGTCTTTAGCACTGCAGCGTTTTTTCCCTAGAACACCTGGAGATAGGAAGCACAATTTGGAGCTGCCTCGGTTTAAAGGCTTATTTTACATTGTTTTCATCTGTTCCAGTTGCTTTATCTCACTGCTTCTCTGCAAAGTCATTTACTGCTCAAGCAGGAAGGTATCGTAACTAATACAATACGCAGTCATTTGCATTTTTATTTTAATTAGAAGCTGCATTGATGCTATTAGCTTTAATAAGATTAGAAAGCCCTGCAGGGAGTGTTTTTGAAAATGGGACTGAAAATCGAAATGGTAGTTTTGTACTGCAAACAAGTGACATTTTGGCAGTGGTGGTAACCAAATTCCTCTCTAGCTGCAGAAAGGAAAGCATGGTTTGTAGCAGGCTGTGTTGTTACTTTGTAATTTTGTATAACCCTGAAGTAGTAGAACTGTGTTTTGCTCATTTGTTCCTTCATGAGAGAAATCCAGATTGTCTCCAGAGAGTCCAATGTCTTTCTGTGGAAACTTGGGAGCTGTGGACAACTGCCTGTTAAGAGGTGCTGCAGCTGGGAGAGGTTGAAACTCTAGTCCTTTTTTCTGCATCCTGTAGCACCCCTCAGCATTGGGCCTGAGGGAGAAATGTATGAAGTTAAAGAACTATTAGTCTTCCTTTTTTGGCAGCAATATTGGGAAGAATGGCAAGATTTTGGTATGGCAGTAGATCTGTGTGGAGATCAGATGCCGGGAATGTCAAGGCTTGTTTTTGCAGTGCATCTAACCCTTTCTGTTCATTACTATGTAGAACTAGTGAGGTTTCTGGTGAAGGAGCCAAATCTATGTAAAATTGTACAATCTGAAAGAGTTTAAAAGAGCAAGAATTGGCTTGAGCTGTAGTACCAAGATATACTTTCCTTCTGGTTTTGCACACCTGCCTATGGTGTGTGGTTTGTGTGTTATAAAGATAGCATGTCCTATGAGGTGATGATTTGTTTAATTTGTGGGTGAATCCAGTGCCTGCAGAATAGTCCTGATTATCAGATGATGACACTGGGCTTAGGTGTTTATTAACTTATATTAATGTTCTCCCCTAAATAGGCATAATTCTGTGTTGCCAGATTTGGCAAATCTTTACAGCTTTGTGATGTGGACAGGAATTGAGATGAGATTTCCAAAGGACTGCTTTCCAGCAGTGGCCTGTTACAGGAATGGTGTAATAGTGTCTCGTACTCTGGATGCTGCTTTCATGATTAGTGAACTGCTACATCTTAGTTGGCTGGGGTGGATGTGCTTTTCCTAATGTCTTTATTACTGAGAGATAGTTCAGAAGGGAATACGTGGCAGGGATGTAACTTGCAGTTGGTACAGTGAAGCCTTGCAATTAAACTTGCTTTTGACAAGCCCCATCTCACCAAAGTGGATTCTTTCTTTTAAATTAAATGTATGTGTTCTGATTATAAAAATGTGACCCAGTGCTAGATCAGGAAATTAGAGAGTGGAGTATTTCAAAATACAGTTTCTTAGAAAGTTATAAATACAGGACTATAAATTGAAGATGGAAGCTAATCCTTCAAGTGCATTCCAGTTTGTCCTTGGCCTCATTTGCTACTCCTTTATTTGGAGAATGTTGATTAGAACTTTCAATTAGGGCATGGTATTCTCATTATGGGCATACAGTTTCTTAAAAAGATCTTGACTGCGACTGCAGCTTTTAAAAAACACTTTCAGAACAAATAAATCTGCCTGACCTGCTAGAGATTGGAAAAATACCTGTTCCCCAGGAAATATGCTATTGGTCACGTCGAGGAGATGTATAAAGGAAACAGGAGAAAATATGCTGTTTCTGCAAGTTTTTGTCTTGTAAAGATTATGAGTTTGCATCTGTTACAATGGTATGTTTTAAGAACAGTGTGTGATTGGCTGTTGCTTTTCTCATCTTTTCAAATAAATGACTTGTCAGTCTATGTTATTATTCTTGTTTGGTTTTTTAGGAAGCGGCAAAACGCTTGCATTTGCAATTCCAATGATTCACTCTGTGCTGCAGTGGCAAAAATCAAATAACTCAACAGTCAGAAATGACAGTGTTTCTAAAGAGTCCCATCAGCGTCATGATGAAACAAGATGGGAAAATGAGGATGAAGCAGAAAAAATAACCCATCAGCAGGTTGAAGATAGCGGAGATGAAGATGATGCATCTTTCACAACAGGCTGTGTGAAGGTGCTGGAAAATGTTGAATTTGATTTCGATGACGAGACACATACTGTTGACTCCCATAAAAAGACACCTCTTTTAGGACTGGTCCTTACTCCTACAAGAGAATTAGCTGTACAAGTAAAGCACCACATTGATGCAGTTGCAAAGTTTACAGGTATGTAGATCCCACAGGCCATGTC
Source organism: Oriolus oriolus (assembly GCA_013400235.1). NCBI lineage: Eukaryota > Metazoa > Chordata > Aves > Passeriformes > Corvidae > Oriolus > Oriolus oriolus. Next base: position 50,177 of record VXBT01007848.1, read on the forward strand.
TCAGATCACACTGCGTTTAGATCTTGGCATTGGTGTTGAGCCAGAATGTGTGCCGCACTTTCTTCCATAAAATCATAAAATTGGTGTAGCTTTTGAAGGGTTAGAGTTTGTAGTCACTGATGTGTGAGAAATGCTTGAAGATTCTGCAGTGAGATGCATGTGGAAGTAAGCAATTAATGTGAGCTATTTTGCTTTAAAATGTGTCTTCCTTCAAATAGGTATTGATTCATGCTCTCACAGCACAGAATCAGTACTAGATACCTGGCCACAGCTAACTTCATTCTAGCTTTGGATAACATAGGCTATATGTAGTTAATAATTTCATTCTATGTAAAATTTTGATTATACATATAATAATTTCATTTTTGACAGGTATATCAATCTTTTTATATACATATATTATGTATATGTATAACTTTGTTCTATCTATTAAAAAAGAAAAAGAAGTTGTGGCCATAAATATTTAGGGTAGATGGCATTGCTGGATTGTCTGACTTAACTCATGCAGCTGTCAAGCCACAGAAGTGTTACTGAGTAACATGCCTGACAAAAGCAATTCCCCCCTCTTCTTTTCCTTTTCCTTTTCCTTTTCCTTTTCCTTTTCCTTTTCCTTTTCCTTTTCCTTTTCCTTTTCCTTTTCCTTTTCGTCAGTACGTCTGTTAAGTGAATGAGTGAGGACGTGAAACTGTTGAAGATGGCAGGTTTTTCCCAATTCTCTCCACTTCTCCAGTACCAGTAATTGCTAATTCATTAAAGAGGATATATAGTGCAATGCACTACTTTTAAGCCCATCTTCCTTTGGTGTCTGTATGTCCTGCTGTGCTCATCAGTCTGCATCTGATTACAAGGCTTATTTTAACTGCTAGGCTGAAATAATCAATTTATGTCACACAGTTCTGATAGGAGCAGTGCTATTTATGTGTAAAAATCTGCTGTCCAAGTGATAATACAGTTGCTGCAGCAGGAGAGGAAATGTTTTGATGTGGACTTTATTGCCTCAAACTCACTTTGGGAAAAAAAATCTGCAGCTGGAAGCATGGTGTTCCACAAGTAGTCCGGAAGAGAGATCAGTGGGAGCTTGATACTGGAAGGGTCTTGCAGAGTAACATTGAGTTTATCGTGGGCCATTGTATTCTTTGAAGAAGTAGGGTGAAATAAGCCATGTGTGGAGTCTGCTTCCAAGGATAAACTCCTTTTAGTACCTCAGCAGACAACATAAAGCTAACAAGGTCTGTGCTACTGTGCAAGAATCATTAATCGTGTGGGAGCATACTTGGTAGGATTATTCCATAGCAAACGAGCAGTTATTTAGCAAGACAGGCATTTCTCAGTCTTATTCTTGAAGGGATCTTCTGGTTATTCTTAACAGGAATATGCTTGTTCGTGCAAATACAATTGAGAAAACGTGAGACACTGAAATATGTGTAAACAAAGCTAACAGCTATGGATGTGATTCTTCATGCTGTTGAAAGACAGGTGCACTAATTCTTGGCATCTAACTATAATGAGGATTTTTCTGTGAAATTGAGTGCATTGATGCATGCTCAGTGTTACATAAAACCCCTGAAGTTTCCTGGCCAAAGTGCTTGTTGAAAGTTGCAGTGCAGACTGTTTAAAACACGTCATGAAGTAGAAGTACATAAAAACATTCACTGGTAAATTAGTGAAATAAAATCTGTTATTTATATGTTCTAGGCATTAAGACTGCAATTCTAGTAGGAGGCATGGCTGCACAGAAGCAAGAACGTGTACTGAATCGAAAGCCAGAAATTGTAATTGCAACCCCAGGCCGTCTGTGGGAGTTAGTTAAAGAGAGACACCCACATCTTTCAAATCTTCGTCACCTCAGGTAAAAGTGCCTTTTCAGATAACTGCTGGATACTGAACTGGGCAGCCCTGCATACTGATTAGGTTTACTAACAGATTAAATAGTTTAGACTACATAAGATCACCTATTTCTGTGTCAGTGTTTTATTGAAATGCATATTGGTTATTTTGGTGCAGGGAAATGTCAGTCAAAGCCAGTAGTAAAGAACTGATTTTTCAAAAGGAAATGCAGAAGGCTGCTGTAGCTGCTCCAGCATAGCTGGTGTTCTTTTCGATTTTATGTGCATAACATCCTTTATGTGTTTAGCAGGAAAAGTTGTTCTTAAATGTATCGGGTTTGTATTTAGCTGCACAAGTGTATTTTTACTGTGTGTTTTCTACTTGACAGGTGCCTTGTGATTGATGAAGCGGACCGAATGGTTGAGAAAGGTCACTTCTTAGAGCTGTCTCAGTTGCTGGAAATCTTAAATGATTCACAGTATAACCCTCGACGGCAGACTTTTGTTTTTTCTGCCACTTTGACTTTAGTCCATCAGACTCCCACAAGAGTTTTACAAAAAAAAAATGCTAAAAAGATGGACAAGAAGACCAAACTAGAATTGTTAATGGAAAAAGTAGGAATAAAGGGCAAACCCAAAGTAATAGACTTAACAAGGAAAGAGGCTACTGTTGAGACTCTGACAGAAACCAGAATCCACTGTAACACAAATGAGAAGGACTATTATCTCTATTACTTTCTCCTCCAGTATCCAGGAAGAACCATGGTTTTTGCGAACAGCATAGACTGTGTAAAACGCCTCAGTTCTCTCCTTACAATCTTAAATTGTGATCCTCTTCCTTTGCACGCCAACATGCACCAAAAGCAAAGGCTGAAAAACCTGGAGAGGTTTGCTGAGCGAGAGAGGTGAGTTGATTTTCAACTTCCTAGTAGAGAAAAAAAGAAATTGCATGAAAGGTGATGGGGAAGGGAAACGATTCTGTTAGAGCAGGAGCAGGTTGGGGAAGTTAGCTGAGGATGTGAGTCCCCTGTTCATGAGCCAAAGATATTAACGATTAAGGATGAGGTTTCACAGCTGAGCTGATGAACTGGAGCAAGTTCAGTGGAAGGCCACCAAGATGTTCAAGAAGCACTGGTTCTGGAACCTGGAATATCCTGTGGTCCAGCAGCTCGTTGCTGCTGAAGGAGCTATCACTTGCCCTGTTTTCAGACATGTTTTTAGAACTGTCCTGCAGACCTCTGCCCATGTCCTGGCTCTGCAGCTCATTTGATCCTCTATAAGTTACTGAATCTCCCTAAACCATCAGAAAACTAACCACTCATTACTCGTTTGCAGGTTTAGTTACGTAAATTAGCATCCCAAGGGTCAAAGTATCTTCGAGCAATGCAAAGAAAGGGCAGTTGTGCCTTTCAGCAGTAGTGGGCAGCCAGGGCTTACCCAAGCAGACATGTCCTGCCATTTTAGGAAACATTGTTTTGGGGTGTCTTTGGGAGGAGATTTTTGGTCTCAGAACTTCCATGGTCGAGAAGCCTCATGGTTTAGTCCTGCTGTGAACTGCTGAGTGCTGTCTGGAAATTTGTACCTTGTTGAGAGATTCAGGCATGGAGAACAGAGGTTGAATTACCATGATGGAGCTGCAGCATCCCTTGGCAAATGTACTGATAGCATTTGCATAGGTCAGGTGAGCTGTTTTCAGAGACTGCAGATTTTCAAGGCAAAAAAGAAATCTATGAGACCATCTCTCACAGCCTTCTGCAGGTTGCAAGCTGTAGAATTTTCTTTTGCTATTTCTGCTTTGAACCTTGTAGCAACAGAGTACTTGCAGTCGCCATAAAATCTCAGCTAATTTCCATTGCCTAAAAGTTACTCATTTCAGTAGCTGGGAGATGTTTTTAAAACAAACTGTTCCATATCCTGGGGAGACTTTGGTCTCTGTAGAGACTGCTTATATAAAAGAACAACTTCTTTGAGTAGTTCATCTTGTCTAGGGATAAGGAGAAATAGTAATTGTTAGAACAGAACTCCCCCCTTATGTTTCTAGCTTTTAATTTACTGAGAGCTTATTTGAGTGCAAGTTGGTAGAAGATATTTCACCCCCAAAAACTGTTATTTAAATAGATAATGTTAAGAATGTGATTTTTCTCAACTGGTAAAACTTTTAATAACATGTTTCTACTGCCAGAGGATCAACTGTGTTTTTAATGGTGTAATTATAGCAAGCTAAAGGCATTCTTTAAAACCTGGACAGCGCGCTGAAAAGTGTAATGCAGGGGCACATAACCCCCCTTCCTCATTGAATAGCAATTTGTTCTAGCATTTTTGTGAATTGAGAGAGAAGAAAAACATAGGAAAACACGATCCAGCAAGGTAGTGAATTTATTTATTGGAAATAGAATAGACCTGCTGAAGGCAACATTTGCATTTTTAAATTTTACTTCTAAGAATTATTGTTTCAAGACTGCCCTTGAGGTAAATTGGTTATCGTTTCTGTAAGGGCAAACAGAATGCATATGTCCTACAGATAATACAGTATAAACCTGTTTCTTAAACTGCTGTGGTAGAATTCTAGGTTGCTGTATTTTATGTTCCTTGGCAGATGATTTACTCTTCAATTTTATGTTCATTAAATTTTGTCACTTTCTCAGCTGTGTCCTCCTGACAACAGATGTTGCAGCTCGTGGTCTTGATATTCCTAATGTCCAGCATGTCATCCACTACCAGGTTAGGTATTTTTAATGCTTCTCTTTTTACTGTTTTGATTTGACATAGTTTTTTGCTGATCCAAATCCTGAACACTGTAAAGCTGTAATTCTTGGTCCTGTGTATAGTATAGTCCAAAGTATAGAAATTAAATCATTTAACTGTCCTTGGTGCTTTGTACTTAAAGATCTCATTTCTGCAGTGACTGACTGCAGTAGGTAGTACTTTATGAATGTGTGATTATCTATCAGAAATGACATAATAGATATGATCCTCCTTGCTTTTTGCTTAACTTTGATATCCAAAGGTGTGAAATGACTCAGCCTTATAACTCTTCTCTGAGGACACATAAAATATTTTCCTGCTTTGCAAACGAAATGACAGAGGGTCCGAAGTTAGGAGGTACTCACAAAAGATTACAAGGAAAAATACTGGATCAGAGAACAAAAAGTTTGTCAAGACATCATCTTTTACATTACTTTCATCGGTGTTACATGCAATGTACTGTGTGTATAAAACCCCAATATTCTTTGGCAGCCTCTTGTCCAGAGCATACCAGGCTGCTGGTAGCTATCCATGGCCAGCTGCACGGCTTCTCTGAATTCTTGCAGGTCCCTCGTACTTCTGAGCTGTACGTGCACAGGAGTGGCCGGACAGCCCGAGCTGCCAGTGAAGGCCTCAGTCTGCTGCTGATTGGCCCTGAGGACTTGATCAATTTTCGGAAAATCTATAAAACATTGGAGAAGAGTGAAGAGCTGCCATTTTTCCCAGTTGATACCAAGTGCATGGCTTCTATCAAGGTAAAGAAACAACAGTCTTTTTGCAGCCTGAGTAGTTGCTTGCTTACTTATATTACTGATATGATATTGCCTGTTGTGTTCTTTTCCAGGTTTCAGATTAAATTTACGCTTGAGGATCTGGATTTGAAAATTAAGTTAATCACACTTTATATTTTTTTAAGCAATATCTATGATTTCTTGTCAATAACTGGCCCAAGAAAGGTGTTCAAACATAGACATCACTTACGTTTTTCCAGAAACAGTATAGGGAAGTGAATGTGTTTTGTTGCTGTGGAGCTGGGGTGGCTCTGCTAAGTACATTGTTTAAAGCCTCTTATGTTAGGAACAGACTAGAGAACAGTAGCAGGTCCAGGGATGTTCAGTGGTCTTTAGCTGCCTCTTCCCAGCTGAAGTAGTGAGTTGTTTGCTTTTCTACAGGTTCCTGTACTGTGAGGCCACAACTGAGTGTGTTTCCCTTTTCTAGGTTATTGCCCATGTTAAGGAGGATTCAGTCATTCACTAACTCACAAGCTAGACAATGGTTAGGATTTGCAAAACAATGTGTTTTAGAAAGCATCAAGTCACTGCAGATTTTGTATTTCTTGAATAAGAGACTATTTCATGTCTTAGCATTCTCTTAACAGTTTGGATGGTGTCAGTCATGTACAAATGCAACATATTTCAACCTGGATTTTAAAGGAATCCAACTGGGGTTGAAATGTCTGAATATTGCACAGTCATTGAGAACAGGGAAGAATACAAGCAGCAGGTGTCTTCCTCATGGTATTCTGAGTCAAGCTTACCTAATTGGCTTAGACTGAGTCTACCGCAGTGGCGACAGCAGTATCCTCACCTTGGGAACAATGACAGCAAGTTTCAAAAACCAGGCTTGCTGCAGTTAGGGTATTTCTTTCAGGAGATGCAGCTGTCTGAAAGAGGAAAGAAAATCAAGTAAATGCTTCCACAGATTCTTTTTTTTCTCCTCTTCGTAATAATGAAGAGAATCTGATTTCCACCCCTATCTCCCCTACTGCCCCCTTCCACCCACTAGATGTTTTAAGACTTAAAGAAATGTGTTGTTTCAAAGAGTGTTGCTTCAGAGGTTCCTTCTGTGTTTCTTGATGAGTAGTTCTTGGCTCTTATCATGCTCTGTCAATTAATGGGCAAAAAAAATGCTGTTTCTGCACTTTCCTTTTCCTGTCACCATCTCACAATGATCTCTCCTATCTGTAATAGTGCTCCTCTCCCCAGAAGAGATCTTTGTAATTGTAGTTGCAGGACTCCAGGCTAATAAGCCCTTGGAACAGTCAGGTCCTGGGTTTAATCACAAAGTCATTGTAGTTGGGACTAATAGTGCTGCTGGTTCTTTATGTCTGTCCCTTTGGCACGCTCCTTCCCTCTTTTTGTATGCCTTCATTCAAGTTCAGGAAAAGCCTGAAGGGGTTTCACCCTCAAGAGGAGTAGAATTGTTGAACCAGGTAGACTTAAAGAGGACTTAAATTCTACAGAGATGGAAAAACTTACTTGAAATTTTTTGTCATAATCTAAGAAGTAACTGACTGAGCAGTCCACTGCAAGTGTTATTTCTTCTCTTTCTCTCTGTAGTAATTATCCTGGCAGTCCTGGCTGCTGCTGTTACTGTGTAGCACCAGACTATTCAGGTTCCTGCAAGAGTTTGTTTTATGCAACTGCAGGCACATTGCAAAGAGCAGAACTTGCTTCTGGTTGGTTCATATTTACTGTTAGTGCAGATTTTCTTTCCACAGTGGATTAGTTATTTGTTTGGCCCAGCTGGAAGACTGTGGGTCAGGTTAAGTTTGCTGGACATCTTTGTTCCACCTGTGTGCAGCTGGGAAGAAGGACAGGACATTCTGTCCTGCGCCTAAACAAGATCCAGGTGCATTCCTGAAAACATGATCTGTTCCTTCCATATGGCCTACAGGAGTTTCTTCAGAGTGGGATGAAAGTAGTGGCTGCCCCTTACTGCTGAGACTAATAAATCTGACATGAAGCTGTACTATATAAATATGTAACTTGGAAATGACTGGTATCTGAATCATGGTTTGCTCTTGATGTCTCTCAAGTGTTTATAATGATTCACATAGAATGTTGAGTTAACATTCAGGTATGTTTAGTAGTTGAGATGTTTTAGAAGTCAGATTCTGTCATAGATCTAAAGAAGGAAAATGCTAGTGGATGACGACGATGTGTTTATTAGGTGGGCACCTCCTGGGACATAGATAGGGAGCAAAAGTGTCTCAGCACCCCAGTTGCATTGTAGTGCATGTTCTCAAACACTTATTCTGCTAAAGCACCCCGCATTTAAACCTGATCATAATGTCTAAATGTACTTTTGTTGCAGGAACGGATGAATTTGGCAAGGCAGATTGAGAAGGCAGAATTTTTCAACAGTCGGGCAAAGCAACACAATTCCTGGCTCCAGCAAGCTGCAGAGGCTCTTGAGATTGATCTTGATGATGACATGTTGATGGGCAAGTAGAAAATGTTTTTCCATGGGTATGCTCACCATAGCGCTGGTGTCCAGAAGAAGCCTCACCGTGGCAGAGAAACTTCAAAAGCTGCAGGGCAGAAGTAGGGGGGAAGGAAAGGAGTGTTGTTGATGCGTGGTGTTAGGGGTGTTTCCAGGATGATGCAGAGAGAGCAGCAGAGAGTGCTGGAGCTGAGGGAGTGAGGTGTGACAGTTCTGGCAAGTCGCAGACAAGTCTACATGTTGTAGGACAGGAGCTGTTGAGCTTCTGACAAGCATTGCAGAGTACTCTAAGCAGCCCAGTATGTCCTGATTGAGTCTTGTCCCCTCTTGTCATACAGAAGGCTGTTTCCACACTTCTGCTTCTCTCTCCCACTCCCTTGTAGTCAGGCATCAGGACAGGAGCCTGACAGCTCTGTGTGGGAACACCCAGGAAGTGCTAGGGAGCACCAAATATTATGTGAGCCTTAAGTAGGTTGAGCTGTGTGGGCTAAACGGCCAATACGTATATTGAAGTTGGTGAGGTTTTTAGGTGGTTTGTTAGAAGTAAATAATTTCTTATATTTTTAAAATTAAATATCCTGCAGGCTGTGGCTGAGAGAATGTGTAGGGCTGTACAACTGCAACTGGCTATTAGTTCAATGCCATGAAGTTTTGCAAAGCTTAGATGCACTGTAAAATGCCACATTGTGTTCATATTTTGAGAGCTGAAGGTATGATTTCCTACCAGTTCTTTGAAGGCAGGCTGAATAGGGTTGCTGCAAGGGTCACTTCAGGTTAGTCTGCCTCTAACCTGTTAGCTGCTAAATATGCCAGTGCCTTAATTTTGAAACATGTTTGGATTAATGTCTTTATTCATGGCGGGACCAGTTGGTTCTCAACCACTTTGCAAGCAAACACTAACCATCTCTGTCTAAATTGTTCAGGAGTGCTTTCAGATAATTAGCACTCTACTGTCTTGTTTTGACATAATCTGAGTATGCTGTGCTTTGGAATGAGTTTCCAAACAGCATATCCAGTCCAACTACGTTGTGACTCTCAAGTGAAACACTTTGTAATTGCCACCCAGAAACTTGCCAGATTTATGCTTTAAAGTGTACTTAGTCTCTAATTCTTGTGTAGCTTGTTGGAGACCAATTAAATTCTCAGTCATTCCACCCATAAGTGAAGTGCCTCTTACACAGTTACAAAAGATTTAGTAATGTGCTTTCAATTTTACCTTACAGCAACCTTGATTTCATTTTTTCCTCAGTTCAGGCCTTAACTATGGTTACTCAGTGGTCAGGATTCTTCTCGATCTCATTACGTTGTGAACAGCCTGGGTGATCTGAAAATGTCACAGATGACTGGAAGACTGGGAGTTCAGTGACCTTGTTAGAGGAAGAAAGCTGGGGTTAGCATCTGCCCCTATCATTACAAAGGTCTTCAATGCAAGTTTTTCTCTTGTTGTAACATTCTGTATCTTTGATTTCTGCCCCAAGGAAGAAAAGCTAGTGAGCAAGAAGAAAGCCAGAAGCAAAAGATGCTGAAGGGGATGAAAAAACAACTGAAACATATGTTGTCCCAGCCGCTGTTTAAAGTCCTTACGAAAACCAAGTACCCAACACAGTCTGGAAAACTACTCCTGCCTCAGACATCAGTGGGCATTTCAGCTCTAGGTGCTGTGTCCAAAAAGCAAGCTAAGAAGAAGAAATCAATAAAATAACATTAGATAACAGTAAGATCATCCTGTATGACAGAAGCAAGGACTATCCTCATCAAGGCTGCCAGTGCTTATGGAGGAACCCAGCTAGAAGACAGATTGTATAAGGATGTTGTCTGTGTATTTGTTGTGCAAGCACAAAACAAAATGTTGATTTAAGGGGCTCAGTTAACATCTGGTTAGTTACTGTTGAATCTTGTCGTGGATCTTGGTTTTTTATGTTCTTACTTTTTTCTTAAATCTCTATATTAATAGAAGTTAATTAGTTTTCACATAGTTCTGATAATTACTCCATTTTGTGAGATGGGTAAAAGTTACTGAGTAGAATTCACTGTGGGCATACTCTAATGATAAAACTTGATTTCAATTTTAATGTCTTTGAAGGACAGGGGAAGGTCAGCTATATACAGTGTGAGTACAGTCTGAGTTGGTGGTAGTGGGAGTTTTGGCTTTTACTGCCTCCAGCTCCATATGAAAGGCAGAAAATACCAATAATATTACCAGTAAGTCTACAATTCTGGTTATGGAAGTGTCCCAATTCTCTTTCTCCTCTGATAATATTTCTCTGTTCTATTCTCCACCAGGTTTAATTCCCTTAGTCCTGTGTTAATACATTTTGAATGTGCAAAAAAAAGTTAAGGTGGCAATGGGCCAGGACTGACCTTGGGACATGTGTAGATTTCTGAGGAATAAGTGTTGCTACTCAGTGTTTTCTTAATTAATAATTGAAGTTAAGCCTGTATTTGAAAACATGTTAGAACCATGATGTAATGAAAGAGATGATGTTTTGAAATGTCACTTTTGAAGATTGCTCCATGATAATTATGCTTTTAAATAATTTTAACCTGGTCTGGGCAAATATTTCTTAAAACTATTTTTAAAAATATGTCAGAGAAATATATTTTGAATTTTTGGTAAATTATATCTGCCATAAACTCCAAAGCCTGTGTCTGTTTTCTGGTACTTGAGATTTCTAAATCCCTCATAGCTGATGCTGTTTGCACTTAGCAGGCAAGGAGAGAGGAAAAGCACCCAAAAGACAAGACAGTGGAATCTGTATTTGTGGGAGGATGGGTAACCTTCACCTGCCAGCTCTGGATGAGGCTTAGTTTCTGTGTCTCATAGAATATGGAATGAATGAACCAGTGTCACTGCCATGATAGGAAGCACCAATTTACTCAGCTACTCAGGGAAATTTGTCTGTGGAGTTGAGTGCCCCCTCTAACCGCTTGCTAGTTATGTGAGAATAACAAACTCTTTATTCTTTCATCTGTGTAAATAATTGAAGCCCCCCATCTCTGGAGGGCTTTTCTCTCGTTTTCATGCATTACTGAAGAAGAGCTGTGACAATGTAATCATAAGCATACTGGGCTTATCAATTATGTATGAGACTTTCCTTGCAATGCACTGTTTGTCTCATGCCCTTGGGAGCAGAGGGAGAAGTTTTGGGCGAGAATAGATGGTAAGGTTCTGTTTCCTCACTCATGTGAGGAGACACATCTTTGGAGTTAATGTGACATCTGAAAAATAAAAACAATTTTATGACAGTTCATTGTAAGGAAGGCTGAAAAAATGAACTGAATAAAGGTAAGCATGCCCTCATTTATTTTCTGTGCCATTTTAATCAGACTCTTACATTATGAAAAGGAAACTTGTATTAGTTTTGCATCCTGAAGGGTTTGAAGACCAGGTAGGCCTTTTCTGCATCTTATGATGCATTTCTGTTCCATTTAATTAGCAAAATTAAGGCTGGATCCTAACAACAGAGCTCAGCATCTTCCTGCCTGAATCTGCATGAGGTAGGAGTTTTGGCAGCTTCTCATTCCACAAGACCATGAGGAGAACTGAACTGAAGGACAGTGTGAGTATTGTTATTTCATTTCCATCGTTGCTACAAAGTTTTTCAGCTGCTTCTGTTTCCCTGTGTTTAACAACCCAGCTCTTGCACTCCCAGCCCACTGTCTTGCCAAGTCTCCCCAAGATGGATCATGGCACTTGTGCCCTCCTTGCTGCCTTGATAGAATCATAAAACCTAATGCCACCACGCCCACTAAACCATGTAGCAAAGTGTCATATCCACTCGTTTTTTGAACACTCCAGGGATGGTGACTCCACCACTTCCCTGGCGAGTCTGTTCTAATGCTTAATTGTTGATTTGCCTGTGGGACATGCTCTGGGGCTGGTTTTCTTCTGCAGCCTCTGATGTGCTCTGCATCAACTCTCAGTACTTAAAATCTACTGATGCTGCACCCCCAGAGGAACTCAAGCAGAGGTTGGACCCTAAAACTATCTCGGTGTCTTAAAAAGAATACTTGTCTAGAGCTCTGAAAGCTATCTTGTGGCTGCCTGTTTTGCCTTGCCATTGGCTTACCAGGATACCCTGAGTCTTCTAGCTGGAGGAGAAACCTTATATTTGCTTTAGCTAATTTTAAAAAATTGTTAAACAATAACTGAAAGATATTACCATTTGGCTGCCCCAGTCCTATGTGAATGAAGTTACTGCAGAAAGACAGGATGATAAGGCAGAATGTTTTCTCTAGCTCTGATTTGCACGTGTACTACTGGTGCAAATTAGACATGAAGAATTTTACATCAAATCCATATGGGCAGTGTAATCTTAGTATTTTTCAAATATGCAGTATAAAATGTTTTCTCTAATGCTCTGCTGGCACAACAGTTACATGGAGGCTTCAAACAAGTAATCTTGTGTTTTGTGGCAGCTTATGTCTGCTGAAATACCCATTAATTAGGGGACTTACTAAGTCTATTTAAGCTGTCAAAGCAATTTCCAAGCAGATGAATAAAAGCATGACTTCAGCAGAGTGGCAGTAGGGTACAAGCTGATACAGAGCAACCAGTACTACAAAACAGAAAACTGAAACAATAGCTTCTGAACCTTCATTTTTATTTTCTGAATGCGTGGGGCCAGTTGACCTCATCCCTATCACAGAGTTCCTGGTCTGTCATACTCTATAAAGAGAAGGAAGAGTCCCTGCAGTTTAAGGCATCTGCTGAGGAGATAGTTTGGACAGGATCTCACATATTAGACAAGAGAGTTTCCTGACATTCCCCATGCCTTTTATTTCTCTCCTCCCCTGTATGTTAATAAAACGGCAAGTTAGCAGAGCAGAAGCTGGAGTGCTGCCTCACCATATGCCAGCAGCCCAGGCACACGGCTGGCCATGTGGCACAGGGGAGGTAATTCACACCTTCCTGAGAGAGGGCTGGGTACCACACACTCACTGCAGTCAGTCTTTATCAGGTCCCTGAGGGGAGAGGAGATGGGAAACCAACACTTTTTGGCAGCCTCACCTCACACAGCCTGACACAAGCAGGAAAATCTGAAAAGAAACGCTGTGCTTTCCTGGGTGTTGAAAACACCCACTGCTTTGTCCTGTGCTAGCAGGATGTGTTTTTTGGGTGCCTGAGCTATTCCAGACTGTTTGATGAATGGCTTGGTGAAGGAAGGAGCTCAGAAGACCATGAATTGAATGACTAGTAACAGGCTGATAATATAGCAAGCAACAATCTGTAAAGCCAACAGTCACTGCAGAAAAGTAGGATGTTGTCAGGGGTCATAGGTTTGGGAAGTGGAAGGGAGGCACAAGGCAGAAGGGCTCTCTTTAAGAAAATGGTCCTGGTTCTGTAACCCTCTAGATCCCCTCTACAGCCCCCTTCTGACACTCAGGCAGATATTGTCTGACATTGTTCTGGCCTGTAACAGATTTTCTATTTCAGCTTCTTTTTGTGAAAGACATTTCAAGGCTTCAGTGTTTTCTCAAGTCAGTCATAAGCTCCTCCTGGGGTTGGCCTCCCAGAGTGAGTAAGAAAGAGGAAAATAATCTGTCACTCCTGTGGCAAGTTTATTGGCCTGGGGAAGCAAGTGAATAGAGCTGCTACGCTTTTTGCCTTGGAGTTCAGCAGCTCTTGCTGTGAAACTGGAAGAATTTGTAGCCAGTTTCCAGAGCAACCAACTTTAGATGGTACAAATTGCCAAATTTCTGTAGGTAAGAGCTGCAGTTACAGAACATAAACACAAAACCTGACTTGGAAAAGCAGAACAGGCACTACAAAGTACACGTGGGCTTTAGTACCACTGGGCTAATTAAAGGTCTGATTATTTTTTATTATTGATGCAATTATATCAGTCTAATCACTAGTGTGGATGGTTTTGTAGAAGTAAAGTTTATTTTCCTTTCCTCGTGGCAATACCTATGGCAGTGTAAGCTGACAAGTGTTATGGATTTGCATACACTGGCCATCATAACAGGGTCCAACCCTAGGATCCCACTGATTGTCAAGTCCAAGTGAAGGTTTCCAGTTGGTCTTTTGTTAGTTCTCAGGTTACAGCTGCATGCCTCCGGAGAGGGACCCCTTCCCCAGACCATGTCCCTCCGTTATACCCGTACCACCCATCACCCAATCCACACCTTGCCAGGTAATTCTGGTCAGTCATCTCTCGATTTCTTACTGGTCTTCACTGTTGCTGGGCTGGCCTTCTTAAGTTACCTCATTCTCATGGAATTGTCTCCTTTGTCCTTGCATTCTAGAAAACAAAAGGAACCAAAACATCTATACAAGGAAGAGTTTAACACCTGAACTGGAGTAACCCTTCTAGGTATAGAGGACAATCCAACAATAAAACTGATTGAAACCATCTGTCTTGTGCCTTTTTTTCTTGTAGATGTTTTTGTGTCCCTGGTATAAATTTGGTAACCTATTCCTCTCCATCTAAGAGGCTGGTCATAGCAGGGACAGAGGAGGCAGATACAGCTAAATGCCTGCCAAACACTATTCATGCCACCAGCAGAAAGTATTTCTAATCTCCCACAGGTCTATTCCTAAAGGCCATTTCAACCCTACCTGACTACAAATTCAAGCAATTTTATTTTTGAGAGTCCTGTTCATTCTTTTGCCCTCTCCTGAGGACCGTGAATGATACTGAATGTGTAGTTGTCCCTGTGTTCCTAAACTTTTATACATGTTGTTTAGTATTCCTGCAGGAAAGTGAGAATCTCTAGCAGGTTCTATATTTTCAGGTATTCTGTATCTGGCAAGGATGCTTCAACCACTCCCAAGTAACAGTTTTCCTGGTGGGTACAGCTTCTGTCCATTCTGAGAGCTGATCCATGATTACCAGTGCTCATAAGAGGCATGTCAGCACAACCACTTTGCAGTCTTTGAAAAGGGGGAAGGTGATTATAATCATCCTTTAACCTCTTGTTTGTGTTTTGCGTTGGAAAACTTCCAACATGTGGGACAAGAACTCCCAATCCTTTTTACTGTCATACACATTCTGGGGACTGCCCACATTTTTTCAATCTGGTTAACAATTGATATCATGTCTCCATGCATTTTATCATGAAACCACCTAGCCAAAGTAATTAAATACTTTTTTGGTAGAATAGGTTATTTCCCAGTAGTCCAAATTCCAGTTTCATCTTTGATGGCCTCCCAACTATCCCATTGAGCCCATTCTTCCTGAGTAACCTCTGCATATATTTAGGCTGGGTTATTGATCTCTAGTCAGGCAGAGGGAGGTATTATGGTGGCACATTCATTATACGTTGTTGGACAGCATCTTTAGGTGCTTTATCTGCAATTCATTATTTGTTCTGCTTTTGCTGGATCCTTTGATTTGAGCTGGACAGTGCACTACAGCAATTTCCCTTGGAAGCTGAATAGCTTCCAACAGCATTCAGATTTCAGTTCCACTAGAAGTACACTTTCTTGCTGAGGTAAGGAACCTTCATTCTTTCCATAGCATACCCATTGCATGACACACTCCAAAAACTTACTCATTCTAAGAATAAACGCTGCTGATGCAGTTAATTTATCAAGGCTTGTAGAAGTTCTGCTTCAAGTACCTCCAGGTTTCTCACCACTGCATAGCCCATGAATCATTTCCATTCATGTAGCATAAAGATCTGTAGGTGATAAGGGTTAGATTTGAGTTCCCGTGTGCAGTTGGAGTGAAATACGGCCTTGGCACAGTCATGACAGGGCTCACCATAAGGAGCAGGCAGTAAAGTTGCTGGATTCAAAACACTACATCTCGTTAAAATCACATTATTCTCATTTAAGATAATTAAATGATTTTAAAACACCGTGCTGTGCTGCTTGTGGGGACAATGCTTGTGTAGCATGTTGCTTCAAAATCAGTTTTACTTCATGCGGGACGCTCAGGGCTGGGGGTTGGCCCGGGGGTGATGCTCTGCTGCTCTCCGGGACATCGCCGCTGCTGCGTTAACGCGGAGTTATCCCCGCCCGGGATCCAGCTCCGCGCGGTGCTGAGCCACGGGGCGGCGGTGTGGCCACGCTGCGGAGGCAGGACCGCGCCTGCTACTGCCTTGCTCTCACTCACACTCAGTTCTAAGGATTTGGAATAAAGATTTGGTTTATGTTTACCAAATGATAAACGAATGTGAGCTGGAAACAGCTTTGCCATCACAGATTTCAAAAGAAACAAAGAAACTTCAATATTCTATCTCAACTACACCTTAGCCAAAAGAATGCAGCTTCCTTTAAGCCTTGAAACACAATTCCTGATACTGTCTTACCTTTTTTCTTCCTATTTCCCACACGAGGTCAACAAAAATTGCATTGATTTATTGGCAAAAAAACCCCAGGATATTTGGGATATAAAAACCCAACAGGTTTTTTTTGACAGGTTTATCAAGTTGAAATCTCATGTTGTTTTTCCTTTTTTAAATATGATAAATGTGAGCACAAAAATAAACATTTATCAGGAACTGTTTAATTCGAAAAGGGTACCACCATTTATCCCAGCACTTCTCTGTACACAAAAGTCTTGGTGTTACCCATAGCCAGGGACAACTTCTTGCTTCGAATAAAGAAAATGTTTGCAGTTTCCATTATATGACATTCATATTTTACTGCAATGCCTTGTTATTTGAACACAAAACAAAACCAAATAACAAACAAAAACCCTAGACTGGGAAAGGTTTATCTAATGTATATCAATGGAAGCTGTCTTTGTTATTCCTGCATTTTTATTAAACTGTTCCTTACACAGATGGTGAAACCAGAACTCAGTTCACAGTGAATCCCAGAGCTGAGTTATGGTGCAAGAGCAAACAGCCAGACACTGATTCCACTGCTGGGCAATCAATGCCATAAACTAACATTTCTGCTCCTTGGTGTACTTATATTTATGACCATTTTATATGCTCTGAAAAGCAAGTCAGGCACTTGTATATATGGCATTGTTTCCCCAGCAGATGACTAATGGAAGGACATAGGTACACACGGGGCTGGTAAATGTGCCTTGCTCTACACAACAGCCAAAGCAGAGGAGTTAGAGACAAGGCAGTTCAAGAAAAAAATTTCTGTGACCGTGCAATTACTAGAACTTCATGTTCTTCCTCTCTGCTTTGTTTTTAAGCTCTTACCATAAACTTTCAGATGAGTTAATGTGAAAAGTAAACACTTGTTTAGGAAAATGTATTAAATACCTTAGAGTGTGTGGAGGGAACTAGGTTTGAGTGACAGCTTTGTAAGTAGTGCTTGCTAACTCCTGACAGCTCTCATTAGTTACTGATCCAGTACTGTTAATACAGCCAGAACCACCAGGTGCAGACCAGGTTCCTATGTGCTTAACAAGTATTGAGGAAAAGGTTGTTCACATCCCCTAAGTCAGAAACTGTTTGGGTGCCAAATCATTTGTCATTTTAAACCAGTTTGCTCAGCAGGCTGCATGGTGTCTAGGAGATAGACAGGTATCGTCCTCAGTTAATACCTGGTGACTGGTGAATATCAGGCATTGTGTCTGTGTGTCCTTTGCAGAAAAATTCCATGATCCTTCAAAAACTTTTCTGAGGTTTTGGAAGGAAGCCATCAAATTCAAAAGGCTGCTGCTCCTGTGAATAGTAAACAGGTCTTCTCTCTGCTTTAACCACTGGTTTTATCCATCCTGGCAAATCTGATAGTACATTTTTCCCTAGCCAGCATGAAATTTAAAGTAAACAATTTCCCTTTGGTATTGGATTATAAAGTGCATAGCACATTGCAGCAGTGGATACATTGAGGGGTAAAGCTGGTACAGTTATTAACTCCTGTACTAGTGCCACACAGAGGTCTTTCATGGACATACTGTTTTGTCCCATGTACAAAACTTAACCAGAGAGATGCTGCAGCACAAGCAGTGGTTATCCTCCTCATGGAACCTAGCCTTCTCCTTGCAAGAGGGAAATGAAATTCATTAAGATGAAAGGAAGAGCCTTGCTCTCCTCTCAGTTCTGCTTCAGCATCTTGTATCTCAAAGTCCCTCACCACTGCCTGTAGTTACCACCCACCTTTCTGCCTTGCTTCCCTGGGCGTTATCACTATAACAATCCCTCTCATCTTTTCCTATTTTCAGCCTTCCTTATATTTATTTGTTCAGTTATTGCACTAAAACCACATCTTGCCAAGTGTTGTTGCATTGCAGTGATTGAGAATACAAGGAGAGGTCCTGAAAGATGATAAATACTCATAGCAAAAACATCTGTTACCTCCTGTTAACATAATTTAAAACAAAAATCACAATAGGACAGTGCTGTTTGAATTTAAGCCACTAAAGCTAGGAAGTTCCTACTCTGGGTGATGTATTCTCCTTCAGTGTCTTCCTCTTTCAAGCAAAATGCTCTGTGCCTGTCTGCCAGCTCATCTCTGAAAACAGTCTCTCCCTTAGCCCTTTTCCCAGCATGCAGGAGCACACTAAGAGAGGGATTAAGCTTGGCCTTTCTCCTGTTAATCCAGCACTAATGCAATAGCTATTTATATTGCCAAAACCTCCCACGTTTTATCTCCTGGACAGCTGGCATACCTTGAAACGCTGGCTGCTGTTCCCATCGCCCTCCCACCAGCAATGGCTGTGTTTGTGCTGGTGGCTGCTGGCTTCTGCCAGCACCCACCTGTACCTCCCACAGCAAAGAGAACCAAAATGGGGCAGGACTCGGGACAGACCAAAGCACTGACAGAAAAAGAGAAAGGAGAGATTTTCGCAGGACAGTTGAGTTTGTTTCAGATCTACATCATGCTCCACCAGCCACAGCTGTAGGACAAGCAGGAGAGTTTCCTGGAGTCTTGCTGATTTCTTGAAGTATTACCTTTGCTCACATTCTGTCTCATTTTCTGCAGCTGTTCATTGCTCCTTGGCTTGTTTCACCACAGGACACAGTTTCTGGTCTAGCAGCTGATCCACCTGACTGTTTGCAAGCCAGAGCAGCAGCCTCGTCTGGAGGTGCAGCCGCAGCAGTGCTCAGCTTAGCATGTTACTCACCATGTAAGGATGGGATCAGCTGCTCTGCCCACAAACACAGCAGCCTGGCCGGGCTGTCTGATGCTTTTATTCTGACACACTGAAAGCATCAAGTGGCAATAAAGATATCTCAAGCTGCTGCATGTAGCAGCTTTGACATGCTCAAAGGTTTTAGGTTCCCATCAAAACATCAGCACTGTTTGCAGTTTTACTTGGTAGGTGACTCTCTGGTTCTGCCTGTGTCAGGCAGAGGTCATGGACAGTTCCTCTGGCCAGGATGCAGGCCTGCCTGGGCCACTCTCCTGTCTCCTGCAGGAGGCAGCAGGCTCCATATTTCAGAGTGTACTGATCCTCTGCAAGCATCAGAGAAGGACTGTTCTGTAATCCTTAAGCCTTTTTGTGTCTTCTGAAGCCATACAAATGTGATGCCAGGTAAAATGCTCTATTCTATTGGATTGGAAAAAGAATTCAAAACTCTGGTGTCTTGTTTAAACCATTAATAGTAAAATTCAGGCTAAATGAAATTGATGGATTGGGGGTGGGTGGATTATTCAGGGCTGGTTTTTGAGGTTGATTTTTTTCTTTCCTGTGTTGTGGAGTATGATTACTTTTTAGGTGAAAATGTAGGATCACAGAATTGCTTGTGTGGGAAGGGACCTTAGAGATCATCTAGCTCCTGCCCTCCTGCCATGGGCAAGTACACCTTCCACTACACCAGTATGTAATGGGCCCTACAAGAAATTTTAGATTAGCTATTAGGAAGAAATTATTCCTATGAGGGTGCTGAGGCACTGGAACAGGTTGCCCAGAGAAGCTGCGGACGCCCCACCACTGGAAGTATTTAAGGCCAGAATGGACTGGGCTTTGAGCAGCCTGGTCTAATGGGATGAGTCCCTGTCCATGGCAGGGGGGCTGGAACAAGATGACCTTTAAGGTCTCTTCTGACCCAAACTGTTCCATGATTCTATGAAATAACAGGCCAGCGTTCATCTCTCCCTGGTGTTTATTGTCACTGTGATCGCGTGCCTATGGGTGCAGCAGAGCTTGTGCTGCTCCCGTCTCAGATGTGTGTTAACCCAGCGGAACCCACCAGCGAGCAGCCAGCTCAGGCCCGGCCTGCTGCAGCGGCCTCTCGGCCGTGAGGCGGAGCGGGCGCTGGGTGGCACCGATGCGCCGGGAAAGCAGGAGGCAGCCCGGCCTGAGCCTCCCGCATCCTCCCTCCCTCCCTCCCCGGGAGCCAAACTTGGGCCTGTGCAGCCAAAGAGGCGTGAGGGACTGTGCGCAGAGCCATCGTGAGCCACCAGCGTAATTCCCTCTGCTCCGTTAGCTGCCGGGAGAGCTGTCCCTGGCCAAGCTTGCCTATCTGTAAGTGTCCCTGTAAGTGTTCAGTTCGTGAGTGCAATGAGGAGCACTGGATATTTGCCCTGCCCCTTTTACTTGGCCCAAACCTGATTTTTTTTGGTAACTCATTTGTCTCAGCAACAGAAATGAAGACTAGACTTCACCTCATGTAAGTCCCCAGAATCTTTCAGCCATTTTGTTCTTGCGCCCTCATGTTGATCTGGGTGTGTTTGTTTAGTCCCGGGAATGACAGTGATCATGGTTGTCCTTTATGTCCTCCCCAGTGAGCCAGGCTGAAGGAAACTGGAAAACTTCCGAGCCAAACAGTGGTGTGAAGCAAGCAGATGTGGATCTAGACAGCAAGGACTGGCATTTTGCTATCAGATGGACAAACCCGGTTACTCTGTCCCAAAGCTGTCAAGAAAGAGCAGTTCTGGATTGTTTTCCCCATTTGCCTCCTGCCTAAAACAAGGACTGTTTAATTTTCCTCACTTTTGTTCATAAATAGTCTCAGCAGACACTTCCGGGTTTCTCTTCTGGAAATATCACTCAGATACTTCAGTCATTGGTACTTATACTCTGTAGACTCCTAATTGTGATGCTCTCACAGTCTGAGACCAGCTCTCCATTTAAACTGGTTAGCTGTGTGTAGATCTTTGTGGGGCAGCAGCAGGGCCTTGGGGATCTGGGTGCATGCAATGGGGTGCAGTGGGGCAGTTCATGGGTATGACCCAGAGGTGACATTTTTACCCTCTGTTGGGCTTCCCCCAAGAAGCTGGAGCAGCCAAATCCCAGTTTGCTCAAGTGAGTAATGGCCTGGGCTAGATTAAATCATGTCCCTGGAGCAAGCAGCGGTGAGTGGTGGAAGGCAGGAACCTTGATGGGAGCTGGAAGAAGGTGGTGGGGAACAGTAGGTGAGGAATAGGAGCACCTGGCTGCCCCTGCACGTCACCCAGAGCTGCTTGAGGCCAGTGCAATTCCATTGCATTTTGCACTGCACAGGTTAAACAAAGGTGCAAAGAGGAGGAACGAGACATTTCTGAGTTTTGTTCACTTAACTGTCAGAGCTCCTGATTTCCGCCACAGGAACTATGTCGTGGTGGAATGGGCATGGGCACCATTCTGCCTTTGCAGGTCTGTCACAGAAAGAAAGACCACAGCAACTCCAAACATTTGGTTTTCTTACAGAAAAAGGACTTAGTGTGGCCTAAAGAAAAAAATAAGATAACAGCAAGTGTTATGTGGCAGTTTACAATTTTAACTGAAATCCTTCCAAGCATTTTGGTAGAAGAGGGAAAGCCAGGGGAAATGTTGCTGAAATAGAACATTTCATTCAGTGGAAAATTCTGATTTGATTTCTGAAAACATAAAAGACTGCAGTCAAAACAGGAGCTGTCATGCTGCTGAAAAGTCACATTTTACATTTGCAGCTGTCATTCCTGTCTTAGTGCAGAGATCCTGGGGGGACCCCTCAGCTTCCTTTCCCTGGGAGGTGCTGGCCTTGCTACTTGCCAGAGAGAGGGTGATCCTGGCCTCTAGGAAAGCTGAAGGATACAGGGAGCAAAGTGCAGCTCTAGTCTATAGACTCTGTGAGTTTCATTTTCCAGGTATTTACATAACTGTTGTAGTATCTCAAGAGTCAGTTTCATTTTCTATCAAACCCCACGGTTTCAGAAAGTCTTGTTTACATTTCAGAAGTAGTTTCAGCATTAGCAGTGCCTATTAACAGCTAATGAGTTAATGAGATTTGCTCCAGGACTGGTGCACAACAGCCTTTTCCATGTGCCTGATGCTTTGTCCCCTCTTCTGCACACGGATAAACATGAGAGGAGAGACCCACGAAGCAGTTTTGGGTGAGGACACTCTAAGTAAAGAGAGGGGGCCAGCAGAAGGACAGAGGCAGCCATAAAGTATAGGAACCATGCAGTCACTTTTAAATCCTGCTTTTTTAGTCCTAATTAAGCTGATCACATAAGATGTGATGCTCTCCCTGGTAAATGAAGTCTTGCAGAGCTCTGTGGCACTGCTTGTCCCTTCCCAGCAAATCACGCTGTCCCTCAGCTGACTGAACTGGACAGAGTTACTGGGGTCATGTTTCACATGCCCAAACTGTTCTTCAATCATGTCTCTTAACTCATCAGCAACAGGAACACTTGTCTTCCTCAGGTCTTTAAACACGTTCTTACTTTCTTCTTTATTGTACTGTACAACTTAATTTGTGGCAGATTGATCTCCTGACTTTGTCCTGGTTGGTTGTACAGACATTTGTTATAAAGGGGATGTTTTTTAAAGATTTCTAAACTGTGAACTGAGCTTTGGTAATTCCTACTTATCAAATAATATCAGCTTCCAAATATTGAATTGAGCCTTCGACACCAAAGGAAAATCCATGTCCTTCTCCAAATGAGCACAGGTGATGTGGTTTCAGTGATTTTGTTTGGATTTTATTTATATCTTTACAAATCACAGGAGTACTGGTTCATTCTGGGTCTTTAACCATACAGCAGCACTATAGGTAGTAACTATGGTATCATAAAGTCATTCAAAAATCTGAAATGTGGAACTTAACAGAATCTGGGGTGACTGAGTCGGGTTGGGGAAGGTGACTCCACCTCTCTACTCCATTCTCTTGAGACCCTACCTGGAGTACTGCAGCAAGCTCTGGGGTCTTCTACATCAGAAGGACCTGTTGGAGCAAGTCCAGAGGAGGGACACAAAGCTGATGGAGGGGACTGGAGCTCCTCTCCTATGAAGACGGGCTGAAAGAGTTGGGGAGCCTGGAGAAGGCTCCAGGGAGAGCTTATAGCACCTTCCAGTTCCTAAACGGGCTCAAAAAATCTGGAGAGGAGCTTTTTACAAGGGCATGTAGGGATAGGACAATGGCTTGAAACTGAAAGAGGCCAGGACTAGATTAGATATAGAGCAGAAATTAATCCCTGCGAGGGTGGTGAGGCACTGGAACAGGTTGCCCGGAGAAGCTGTGGATGCCCCATTCCTGGAAGTGTTCAAGGCCAGATTGGATGAGGCCTTGACCAGCCTGGTGAAGTGGAAGGCGTCCCTGTTTATGGCACAGGGGGTTGAAACTAGATGATCTTTAATGTCCCTTCCAACTCATTCCATTTCATTCTATGAATTAACTGCTACATCACACTTTTTTGAAAGAAGCAATTGTTATTAATTTACCAATGGACTGACCGGACACGGGGCTGTGGGACAACAGGAGAAAAGGTGTTACTTTCATCCTCTGTGTGATCAGAAGTTTTGTTCAATATATCATTCAGTGCAGTCCAGCAGGCAGCCCAGTTCCACCCAGCCCACTATCCCATGCTTTGAGTGAAGAGCCATCTTTACCACACCCCCACTGGAGAGCATGGGGGGACCAATCACAATCCTCTCACCACAAGTGCCTACCCAGGTCCCTGTCATCAGGCTGAGAGGCCAAATGACATCTTGTGGCAGTGCCTGGGCAAGAGCAAGGTGGAGGCAGTCGCAAGCCCTGCTTCTGCAGCTACCCAGGGAGCAGCTCGGGATTCATGAGGTGAGAGGAGAGCAAGATCTGCAGCACAGTGGTGGGACATTTTGGAGAGCATGTGTGAATCTGCACTCTCTGCTCTGGACACAGCTCCTCACCTGCCAGCCAAGGCACCAGTGCGAGCTCTTACCACCACTTGCCTACCTGTCCGGGAAGTTGGCATCCTTGGCACCAGTACCACTCTTTGTTGAGTTTGGCAATGAGCATGGGGCATGAACTGTTCTCAGCTGCTGTCCCACAGGGCTTTTACTAGCTGGGGATAATTTTTTGTGACTCAAGGAGGGCTGGTCTTGACAAGTGGTTTGATGCCAGAGCTATTAAAGCTGATGCTACCTTTGGACTGAGACAAAAGACAAGGGGTTTGATGCTAGATCTGAAAGAACTTTATGCTGCCTGCAATGACTGCCTCCAGCTTCATCCACTGGTGAGTCACTTAGGAGTGTCTAATTCCATGACTCTTAAGAAACAAAACTTCACCAACCAGCTGTTCTGTTTAGAATGGTGTGAGGGAGAACTCAAGGGCTTGGTTCCCTGCAGCCTGGTGCAAAGCAATGTCAGACGCTTCCTTTCCAGTTTGGTAGGGTTTTCTAGCAGGCTTGCCCTAGTGTAGAGATTTGGCAGCTTGCAGGAAAACTGAATGGAACATGATGTTATGTCACTGGAAATCCTGGGCAAGGTATTCACCAGGCATAAGTCAGTAGAGCCCCTGTGTTTCACAGGTAGTGAATAATTTCTCATACAGAGTGATGGATGCTGTGATAATACAACGCAGCATGTGTTACTGGCCAGTGGCAAAGTGCTGTCATGAGATCAGTGATTCTGGGTTTGCATCTTTCCCTTTCTTGTTCCTTCATTGCTATTCACATCTTCTGGCTCTGGAGAGCCTCTGCTCCTGATGCCCTCCTCTCTCTGAGCTGAGGAGCCCCCCAGAGTGGGAGTGTCATTGAGAAGGGAGTGTAGGAAGGAGAATGAGTGAAAGAGAATTGCACCCCACTCTCCTCTTTTGGTTTCTGGTGCTCTTGGAGCTACTGGCTTGTCTCAGCCTTTAAATAGTACACTGTGTGCACTGGGGAGAGGGGGTGAGGGCCCATTTCAGCACAGCCTTGTTCATATCCAGATTCAGGGGAAGTTTCAAGGGACTAATGTAAATCCAATGGGCTAAGTGAGCTATTGAGGAGTTGGTGTAGGGAAACAAAGAGACCAAAAACCTCTGAACTGCACTGGCCTCACCCTGAAAAGATTCTGAAGTACCATGATATGGTATTGTCACTGTGAGTGATTCCAGTAGCACCTTCTTTCTCCCAGAGAAGAAGGAACTAAAATGAGGGGTCCTGCACTAATTTCAAAGTGGATGCCCTGAATCAGAGTGCACCAAAATGTACATTAGTCCCACTGATTCCCATCATGATCAGTGTAATGTCAACATTTTCTACTACCAGTGTGTTTCCACTATGCAGCAGTTAAATCTACTTCTACAAAGTTGGATATGCAGGGAAAAGAAATTTAAAAGAGCGTTAGAAGAACTGGTTAAGAAAAGCAGCTAGCCTAATGCTGAGGTTCTCAATTTTAAAAGCAGCAGTACATTCATCTAAAAGAGTGCTGTGTGGATGTTTTCCACTTTTTCTCACCCCATTGTATTATTCCATCACTAACCACTGGTAACTTGTTTTGTGCTCTCTTTGTAGCATCTTGCACTGAGTCTGGTCTCCAGCACCAAATGGACACATTCTGGAGTCATCTGTGTTACCAAGTGTATGATATGAATCTTTTCAGAAGTAAATTCTAGTGATGAAAAGGAGAGGATTCCTCTGCAGGAAACCATTAATTGCTTTAAGTGCTCTCCTAATCTACAGGATGTGAGTTACAGTTCTGCTCTCCTCAGCCTGTGCCCTCACCATAGTATTGTCGTGGGGGCTGTGCTGTCCCTTGCAGGCACATGCTGTAGCCAGGAATGCAGGCAGAGTGAGTCAGAGTAAGTGAAGGAGTCTGTTTTTGTACACTATTAACTAGTCCTGGCCAGTACTTGGTTATTTATTGTCGTTAGCATATCCGACCTTCAGGATTTCTTGCCCTTGCTATGAAATGCATGTAGATAGGGACTGGGTCCGCAATCTGAGGGTTGAGACCATAAAGCTGAACCGATCTCCTCCTTCCTCTTTATTTTTACAACGTAAAATAATTTGTCTTGTTTCAGTAGGGCTAGGATTTCAACTGAAGATTGAGAGACCCAATGCAAGGTTCAGAGTTAGACCCAAAGGGGTCACATCTTGGGGACTGTCTGGATGCTATTCTAGTCGCTTTCCTCTGATCAAGCACTTCTCTGTGTCTCTGTTATCTCTCTGTTAAGACAGGATTATTCTGCTAAACCCCTTTAATACAGGGCTTTGGAAAAGGCTGGAGAAAACTCTTGAAATACTGATGGAAAAACCATGGCAGTTTTCACTTTCTAGAAATGTCCATATATAGCTAAACTTAGGCAGTCTCCAAGTGGATTTATTTATTCAAGCAGATTGCATGCTCCATGGCTTTCTCCAACAATACTCCGCTGCCCAGGTTTACATTCCCAGGGGCTGAATACTGAAAAATCAGTTTTGAAGGTCATGTTGTGACATATCTTGGCCAAAAAGTACAAGTCTCCCTTCCCTGGCTTTATGGCCTGTCTGTTGTCAGATCACCTCAAAGAAGCTGAATCCACCAGCATAATGTTGCAGACTGGCAGCAAGATGAGACTGGTAACATGTTCTGTGCAGTGTGCACACCACACATGCATAGGTGCACATGCTGCTGGTGATTTGTAGCCCTTTTTAGCACATTTCCCCCTGTATTTCTATTGTTTAATGTATCTATTAATTTTCAGAGAAAAAGCGAGAGGCAGAGAAATATTGCTCTTTGTGAGGAACTTGAAGCATGGCATTGTGTCTCCTTTTCCTAGCCTCTTCGTAGCTTTGCTGGTAGAGCTGAGAGACAGTTTGGAGCTCCTTGCTGCAGGCTGTTCATAGTCCTGCTGCCATCAGCAATGCTGCTAATCTGAGGGGGACTGCAGTTGCCAGAGTGCTTTGGTGAGCAGGGCAACTCCCCAGGGATTTAGATGACACAGGGGTGTGTATAGTCCTCATGGTGGAGCGCCACAGACGTGCCGCACTCAGCGTTTGTTACTTACCTGCCTCATACTCGGGCTTGATGAAAATCCCACCTCTTTGCCAGGGCTGCATATGATGGGGTGTCTGACAGCAGCCTGACTTGCTCCTGGTTCTGCCCCAGCACAAAAGCCCTGCATAAATTTCTGCCCCCTGAAGCGAGTTGAGAATTGCCAAGTTCCCAGAAAAGGCCATTCTTCCCATGCTGACAGAGCAGGGCTTCAGCCCAGTGCAGATCCCTTTGGGAGATCCTCTCTTTCTTCTGGCAGCTAGCCAATGACGCTGATGCTTTTGTCCCTGTTCGCATTTCCTCCCTGTGACTCTGGCTGGCCTCATGCAACCTGCTCACCTGCTGTCTGAAATGACCTTTCTCCTAGGTGGTGTGTAGCTCCAGCTCTTTGGTTTTTTCCACAAGATGCTGCCCTTCCTCTGGAGTGGGAAACTCACTCATCAGCGTCTGGATGAAGAGAGCAGAAAGCTGACCCACTGTTGTGCTTCTCACTTGCAGAGCGACTGCTGGCTCTGGTGGCTTCCAGTTGCCAAATGGCTTTCTTAGTGACTCCAAGAGTCTTTGCAAATTTGCCAGTCCTGCTTCTGGGGCTGGGCAGAGACAAACATAGGCTGGGCTGCTCCACAAGCACCATGGCTCTGCTCTGTGCAGCTCTGTCCTTGCTGGCAGGACCAGCTCCTTCTCTCACTGTCAATACCGAGGTAAACCTGGAGCAGCTCTGGCATCAGCACTCAGCCATTGCTGAGCAGAAAGCTGAGTGATGAGATTATTGCCACCCAAACACAGCCCGCACCCATTGGGCACCACTGGAGCCTCCCTGGAACCTGGCCTGGAGTACTGATCAGATCCAGGGCGATAGTATGAGGAGACAGGCTTTTTGGGGCTGCTTTCTCTCCCAGCGAGGGCACAGTTTCTCAATTTATCCCAATTAAAATAGTAAATAAGGATGATTGATTGAACCAAAAATATCATGAGTGTTCGTTTAATCACAGAAATCAGCCTCAGTAGCAACATTTTGTAAACATATGTCAAAAATAGGCTTCAGACACCATGTTTGTGTATCACTGTGGCCTGGATTGCACTTGGCCTCCTTCCAGGAGCCCAGTTGATATCCATGAGACATTCCAACAGGGGGGGTATCCAGACTGTGGCCACTGACACTGCTCATTTGACAATAGGGATTTTTTTCTTCCCTGTTCAAGTGAGTGAGATATATTTTATATTTATGGTCAGCAATTGCTGAAGAAATGTTCCCCTGTTCAGCTGTTACATGTGCGTCTAAAGAATTCTTGCAAGAAGATGACATTCAGCACCATGAAGCATTTGATTTTTAGATGCTGTGACTCGACCTAAATACCACGTTATAAACCATAAATAACCTGCTTAATAACATTACGATTTTTGTGGTATCATGTTCCCATAGCGTGGCTTCAGGGTCATGCTGGTTTATTTTTGTGGTCATCTGACTGGATGATTCAATTCTTTTTCAAGATCTGGTTTGTAGGTGAGTCTTGTGTTTTCTGATGATAGCTTGTACCCTGGGTTCCCAAACATGTTCTGCTTAATCGGTAAAGGACAGAGGGAAATGAACCACCAAGTGGATAGAGGTGCCACCTACCATCTATCACATACATTATGGTCCTTTCGTGGCATGGTAGGAGCCAAATCCTACTGATGTACAGACTTCCTCCTGCAGGATTCTCATGGACCTCTCAGGAAGTGAATGCACCATACAAAGTCCATGGAGGACCAGGACCTCTGCATAACAACCTAATCTCACTTTTGGGGAGTGCATCTAGTAGTGGGAAGTGATTCAAGATGACTGATTAGGAGCACTTGTGTCTCAGCTCTGAGTTGGCTCCCCTCTACCACACCTGAAGGTTATCTCAATAGTGAAGAATTCCAAAATTGGAAATTGGGAGTGATTTGTGCTTGTCAGGTTTTAAATGTGGGAGTTTCACATTTTCAGGTGCAACTGCAGATTTCCCTGCTACTTTGAAGAGGCTTGAAATAGACTCCCAAGGAAAAAAACCACACTGTCTTCTTTCCCACTCCCATCTGAACAGGGAGAATGCTGCTTAACCTGCTGAGTCCAAAGCATGAGCTAGATTGAGAGGTGAGAAAATTATGTAAAGTGCCTGTGCTGGTGAAAGTCTGACAAAAGGAAAGAACCCTGTTCTACTCAGAGAATGTGAAAGGGAAGAAAACAAGGCAGATAAAGTGATTTCATATCAAAGTTTTGTCAGGGAAATGAATGGGACTTCATACCACTTTTACTGAGGGCTTTAAACTTCTAATCTCAGGGAATTTAATTTCTGTAAAACATGGTGATAAGGACAGAAAGAAGGAAAACTCTCCACCAAGTAAAGTGTTGCGCCATCAATAGAGAATGAATACAGTGGGACTCAGTAGTGATCCAACAAGGAAATCAATCCAGTGTGAGACATCACACCAATGAGTGAAA
Organism: Oriolus oriolus; assembly: GCA_013400235.1. Classification (NCBI taxonomy): domain Eukaryota; kingdom Metazoa; phylum Chordata; class Aves; order Passeriformes; family Corvidae; genus Oriolus; species Oriolus oriolus. Next base: position 79,418 of record VXBT01007848.1, read on the forward strand.
TGGGCTTTTAAGAAAAGCTATTTGTTTTGGATTTTGGCTTGGTTTTTGTGGGTTGAGGTTTTTTGTTGTTTTGGTGCTTTGGGTTTTTTTAATGTCTGCATGAGTACTTCTGTGTTCTTTGAATAGGCCACTCCTTCAAATAGACTTGACCTGACAGTGAAAGCAAGCCAGTGACTTTTCTTAGCTCAAGGTCTAAACGTTGCCAAGAGGTAAACTATTTATAAGCTTAACACCTGACTGTGTGCTAAATAGCTCTGGCTGATGAAGGTTTTGGTGCAAAATTATCACTCCAGATTAAGACTGGACTGGAAACCCAAAGACCTGGACTGCTAGAAAGGATTCAAGGTAGGGTTTAAGATGCATTTTAAAAGATGTATTTAATGTATCTTCTCTAAGGTTGTGTAATTCAGCAAGATTGGGGAGTTTGGTAATGATAGACAGGCCTTTTACCTGTATGTAAACAACACAACAGGGTATTTATTTAAAAGAAAATCACCTAAGTGTTTAAGTACGGCATTAAAACACAAATGGGTTTATCTACACCCAATGAGCCTTCAGCAAGCTGGATCTATGTTTAACAGCCTCCACTGGATGGTGGCCCCCTCGTTCTAAAATAAATATTCCCCTGACCCCAGTATACTTGTTATAAAAGCAAGAGAAAAAAAGTATCAAAGCTTGTTGGACTGATTTGCTTGTTTGGAGAAGCTGACAGAGCATAGTTGACCTTAGACTTGATGGGGAGGGGGTCAGGGAGCAGGACTGTTTTAATTTTATAGTGTAATAAAAGTTTCAACATATCATAACCCTCTTGCGTGGGGCTACAGGGGTCACAACCAATTTGCTAAAAAACACTGAGCTATAAAACAGTCTGGAGCCTCTTCTACTGCAGCCCTAATCCCCTAATAAAGAAGTGGAGATAATCAGACTGTGTCATTTGCGAAAGGGCAGAAGTAGAATTTCAGGGCTGTGTCCCATCCATGTTGCTCCCATGCAAGCATGTGCTGTGGAGCCATTTCAGGGCAAGATTCACAGTCACCTGGAGTGAGGGAATCCAGCCATTGTCAAAACCCAGGTCCTGGGGCCTGAGGATGTGCCTGTGTGGTCTGACAAAAGTGTTCAGCAAGGCCCTATATAGGTTGCACTTTGTCCAGGCAGTTCTCTTCAGGCTGGCCCCACCTGAGTGTTGTATGGTTGTGTGGAGCCAGGAGAAAAACAAAACTAACAGCCAGCGATGGAAATGGGAAACAAGGGGTCAGCAGGCTCAGAGTGCTTATGGTCCCTTTGAGTCCAGTCTGTGCGTGAAGGGATAATGTGGTGTAGCAGTCCAAGCATCACTGCCCACTTGGGCAGGCTCAGCAGACCTAGTGCCTGTGGTGAACGGGTGGAGTTGCAGGTCTAAGAGCTTCCTGTGCAAGAGGCATGCTTTAGACCCCACCTTCAAAAGCAAGGCAGAAGCGAACCACACATTTTGTGAATCCTTTCAGCAACTTCACGTCATCTCGGTCCAACCCAGCTCCTGAGTGGACATCATCAATTAATTGTGGTGATGCTACTGAGCTGCACTATGCAGACCTGACTTACTCTCTTCCCAAGCACAGTTGTATTGGTAAGCTGAAGAATTCTGCCCCTTGTGTTGGTATCAGCTGGAGGAGTTGGTGCTCCTAGCTCCCAGCCATGAGGCAATACAGATCCCAGGTCAAACTGGGCTGCTGCTGTTATTGAAGGCATGTGTCTCTTTCACCCTCTACCTCCCCCTTGACCGTGCCGACCACGCACAGAGGCTCAGCCCATGAAATGGGTCTAACTCACTCCCTGCTGCTCCTGCCATGAGCTGCCAGGTGCACCCCAGCACAGTCCTGCACAGCTGATTGCTGGTAACCAGACCCAGGAGCAAACTGAGCAGTGCCTGTTGCTGTTATTACAGTAAAGGAGACAGCAGGTGCCTTAGAGTAACACTGACGGGCAATTTGTCACTGTTTTTCAACAGGAAACCTTCTTATACTTTGCATTTAGCAACTTTCCTCTCCAGCTGTTGCAAAGAAAAGGGAGAAACACACAAGACAATTCTAGTTCAAACAGTAAGAATGAAAGATTTTTGTGTCAAAGGAGCTTTTAATTGTGTTATGCCTCATGAAGAGAATGTCCGTGAAGTTGAAGGAATATATAAAACAACTATTCTTTGAGGGGGAAATCCAGCAGTTCTGACAGCTGAGCCTCCCAGTGGTCTCCTGAAATAATAAGAATGCTAATAACCATAATACTTAGTAATAGCAAGTGGTACTAGACATTTATGAGATCTACTCCCAAATACTGCATGCAGTGTGCCCAAAAGGCCAACTCAGACCACACAGGTGCAGTAGGGATCTGAGCAGAGCAGGGGAGCCGAGAGCCTGGCTGGAACAACGGGAACTTGGCTGGCTCACCGCTACTGAGAAAGTATCCCAGAGTGGATACCAGTGCTTTCTATAAATAAAGCAAGGGCATAACATCAGGGAGAATGGAGAGCCAGCTGAGCTAAAGGACAGAGTTGGCAGCAAAAGAAATAAAGGACAAGGAGTCAATTAGAAAAAATCTTGTAATCAGTGGAAAGAGGCCTTGAACAATATATTATGGGGTGTAACAGGAGCTGGGGCTAGAGCCATGTTGGACACCATCCCTTTGCATCCTGTCCTTGCAAGTTACAGCCTCTTGAAAGCCCTCTAATTCTGGGTGTGCCTAAATTACTTAGCACTCTCCCACAGGCATCAAGAGCCTCCCGGGAGCTGCAGGCCCTGTGTCACCACATGCCCAGCACTGCTCAGGATGAGCAGCTCCATTCACTGCTCATCCCTGAGCCCCATCAGAAGTGGCTGATCACCAGCTGGTGTCCTGGGGGTTAAACCTGGAGGGCTTTTCACCATGGTCAAGAGCCACTGTATTTAAATCATGACTAGAGGAGGGGGAGAGTGCTCCATCACCCACATTTTTTAGAGAGCTGCTTTATTGATAAATAGGCTAGATAACAGAGGTTAATCCCCGCTGACTGCAGAAGGAACCTGAGCTCCCAAATTTCAAGTCCCCTTTGGGTTTAAATCAGTATTTGTCTTGTCCAGCCCAGCAGTTCTTGCAGCCTCTTAATGTGTTTAGCCCATATTTCCCTATGCTCCTTTTTGATGAGTCTTATTATATTCTGAATGAAGACATAATGTTTACTAACAACAGCAGGGGACAAGACCTAAAGATGCAATGAGACCCTTTTAGTACCTTGCTGCAATTACCAATGCTGCTCTACTGTGCTAATTTATTTTACTAAGTGAATAGATGGAACAACAGAGATGCAGGAGGCTGGATGAGACCGTGTGCAGTCAGAGGCAGCCCTGTGTTACAGTCTGATATTGTGGCAGAGTGAGCTTAGCCCTACCTGATTCTCAATTTTTCAAGCTCTGCTACCAGTTTATTTTTCTCTCCCTCTGTCATTCCATTCAGTTCTATTTCTGCTTGGCAGTTTGTGCTGCCTCATTTCCTTTTCCCACTGTTAGTTTTAAAAACCTCATGAAAATTAAAATCTTGATTCTGGCACAAGAGAAATGAAACGCTGCGTTTAACAGGAGAATGAGGCACCTTCTTTTCTTTCAATGATATTTGTAGTTACAGACTTTCTGTTGAGACATCCTTATTTAATTCTGTGGCCAAGTCATAAGCTCAATGATGCTGATGCAAATCAAAAGAGAATTTTTTGCCTTTGCTGGTGTTATAATCATGTTAGTTAGAAGAGAAAAGGGCAGGATGCATCTATTAGTCTCTAGTACATTTGTCCTGAGCATACTGAATGCAGTGATGGCTTGAAAAGATCTTAGAAAAATTCTGAACTGATGACAGGGAAAGTTTAATATTCTGATTTTTATATAGATTGATTGGTTTCAGAAGCAATTACAGACTTAGAAAATTTTAGTTTATGAAGCAAGGTCATTTTAGTATTTTTTTGTTATTTCAACATATCTTTTAGGTTCAATATTAAGTTAAATAGAAATGTAACATGAAATCTGATGTATTTTAATAGATTTTGCTTTTTAAATAAAGACTACCCTGCACATTTGGAAAGAGATCAAGAATTTGCTTCTGGAATCAGACCTTGCATGAGAAATACCAGCTTGCAGTGGTAAAGTTTTTTTCCTAATACAGATTAGCTCAGTTGGTCAGAGCATGGTGCTAAATAACGCCAAGGTTTTGGATTCTATAAGGGCCATTCACTTAAGAGTTGGACTTGATGACCCTTGTGGGTCTCTTCCAACTCAGAATGTTCTGTGATTCTTGTTTCTGTGATCCTGATAATAGCAATGGTATGTGGTGCATTGTCATGGCATACAACCACACAGCTCTGCTTGGTAGTGCATGGTAGCAAAGATGAGAAGGGGTTGTGTTGAGACAAAGAAGAGTCTCTTCCATTGCTCTGGCATCAGCAGTTTCAGTGCCAAAGGAGTTTTGGTCTGAGTGTCTACAGAGATGACTGTACTTTGAGATGTTCTGCATATAAAATGAATGGGTATTTTTATAAAAATATATATCCTTATGGGCAGGGCTCTTTATGAGGATAAAGTGGACTAAATACAGACTGGGGGAATATAAAGCACACCTGTCCAGCTTCCTGACAAGTTGGTGCAAAGATTATACTTTAGAATTGCACCCAGGGACCAGGCAGCAAATACATGGCATCATATTGCACAATGGAGAAAGGTGAGGTTTCCAACAGGAGGATTCAACACAGAAGTTGCCAACATGACAACCTTTGTATTGCACTTGGCTTTAACATCACTGTTTAACTCCAAAGATTTGAAATTTTATAAATCTGCGAGCCCAGGTCCTGATAGGCAAGACTGACATGTATTCATTAGTATAATTCAGTGTGATGGTCTTTGGAATGGACCTTTCAGTATGGATGGATGCTAAACAGCTCCTGAGGATTTTCTTCAAATGAAATGTTTGTCCTACCACCTCTGCAGAGGTTAATTCAATGGGCATGACTGTTGGAATACCTGAGAAAGTATCTGGTCTCACAGGCTTTGCAAGAAGGAAAATGAGATACGGGCCCAGCTACAGACTTTCCACTGGGCACAGAATCTGTTCCAGGATTAGTGCCGTACAAAACGTCTTAGGCGATCTTATGCATTTGATGTTTTTCATAGTTATAAAGTTTGGAAGTCTGGAGTGTTTTATTACTGGGGATGAATGTCTTTGAAGGCAAACTGCAAGAGAGTGATCTTGAAATGTGCAAAACTAATGGGCATGTCTGGTATGTTGCTGATTCTTTTGAAGAGATACTCTATTGGAAAGAACTGGTGCCAACACACGTGGGAAGGACTGTGCCTCTTGAACCTTTTGCACTATTTTGAGAAGGCTGATGGACAAGTCAGCTCAACGTAAGCAGACAGAAAGTAGGTTTGTGCAGCAGCTTAGAGCAGATCAATGCATGTATTTGCCACAGCTCTGTGCTGTGTAAATAGATACCACAGTGGTGGGCACATTACAGCTGAGGGATGGATTAGATGGACTCAATGCATGAGCAGCAGCTGCACATACTCAGTTTCCCAGATCTGTCCTAGGCTTTTCTGGGGGCTGAGTCAACCAGTTGTGCACATATGTGTCCTATTATGCATGGTGTTGTTCTCTCTTTTCATTTTTATTGACTCCATATTATTTGCTATAAATTCTGATTTTGCAATGATGAATCACCTCACTGTCTTTACAATCTCCCTTCCCCATGTTGCAAAACAGATTTAACTTCAGTCAGTGCCTACTGACATCATCCCAGTTTGCTTTTCTGTTCTGGGATGCCATAAATGTACAACACTAGGTTTACAGATGGAGTGTCCAGATAGAGGGCTTTATGTCTACAGGCAAGTTATTGCTCAGTCATTCTACTGAGCAGAGGGGAGCTGCAGGGAGCCAAATTCCTGGCCACAGCCACAGACCCTGTTCCCCCAGCAGCCTTAGCCAGGCAGAAATGGTGGCCAGGTGATCACAAACCTTAAGGCCTACCCTGGCAGATATTTCTTCTGCATGCCACTATGCAGAGATCTGCCAAGTCATGCTAACACTCTTATCTGGGAAAATGTCCCTTCCTTGCTGAGTGTGAGACCTTGGGGGAATTTTCCACCCCAAGCTGAAAATTTAGAAAGTTTCTAAATCAACTGCAAAAAATTCAATACAATCAGTTACAAGGATAGCTTCAAAATACAAATGCTACAAATAGAATTGGAGGGCTGGGGTTAGATTTCTTTGATTTTTTCCGAAAGTGTTTGGCTTTCTTGGTGCTGTCCTTTTTTCACACAGTTCCTAGTCCTCTCTTTGCATCTGTGGTGAAATTTGCTTATTTACTGCAGCATGTGCAGAGGTACACAAATTTTATCTTTTTTTTTAAATATTCCTCCCAGTGGAAGTTGTCTCAGCAGTATTTTGTTTAATTTGCACAGCAAAGTGTGTTTTTCCCATATGAAACAAGCATGAGGTGCAGAGTCTCATGCTTATATCTGGTTTAGGTAATTTTAGTTATCTGGAATAGTAGCTTTATTCTGATGTAATTTCATTTGGTTCTCTGATAATATGCATACTGTGCTGCTAACCTTTCTGATGATCTTTTCCTGAGGAGGCTTAGCCAGTATGGAATTGTGATCTGTGCACTCCAGATAGTAGAGAAACAGAAATATATACCCCCTACAATAAACTCTTTTTCCTGCTTGCTGCAATTCAGCCTAACCACCTGCAGAATGCACACCTGCTTTTTATATTTCATCGATGCCTGGCTTAGAGAGAGTGGTGGACTCTGTGCATCAGGTCCTTTCCATGTGTATTTGCAATTGTGGATGCCAGTAAATTACCCTGAACCATGTGGGATCAGCAAAGAGTTTTATACTCACCTCCGAAGAGCTTGAAGTCTTATGGCCTGTTTCTTATCCAGCATAGGGTATTGATCTGGTGCTCAAAAAGGAAAAGTGTTAATGTGTCATGAGAACTTCATATTGCAAGTCAGTGTGCACCATTTGTGTGTCATGTGATTTCACAGATCTGAGGCACAGTCTTAAAAATCTCCTGATGAAACATCTGCCTCTCCTTGAAGTGATTGTTGTGCTCCTTGGCCTGAGCACCACTTACTTTGGAAACAAGTAAGTACAGTTCCACTAAAACAATCAGGAAGGTACTGATTTATAGTACCTAGGGATCTGCTTGATCTTTATATAAATAAATGCAAAAATCTGTGTTCCCTGCCCTTGTTTGTCAGTTTTCCAGTAAGGACAGATGGAAATTGTCTGGAAGTAGAGTTTTAACTATATGAACAATTTCTTTATAGGAAGAAAGCTGGAGAAAGACAATATCTTCTGCATTATTTCCCCAGCTATCCTGCCACACTAATTTGTACCTGTAATGGATAACTCAGGTAAAGGACTTCAGTCTTTACCCAAGTACTGCAGATTTCTAGTAAAATATCTGTTCATATGCACATATACATACAAAGAGAGAGAGTCCTTATTCATGTGTCTGTTGACAGAGGGTCAAAAGAGACAACAATAGTTTTTCATAAATAAAAAAAATATAATTACCCTAGGGAAAGAAAGGTTGGAAATGCCTGGTTAATCTATTATTTCTTTGCATATTTATGTGTGTTATTTCTAGTGTATTATGAGACCTTCGGGGGTTTTGGCTGATGGCTTTGTCCTCACTCCAGTGTGACTCCATCAGCTTCCCTAATGGTGAACCAATACACCTGAGCATATCACTAAACACATATTAGTTTCCATGCTTTGTTACACAGATGTGATGCAGAGCAGAAACCAACTGATCCTCAGGCCAAACATGTGGTATGGATTGTGATTACAAAGATCAGTAATGAGGACAGCACCCTTCACTTATTCCAGTGGTTTCTGGTAAATCCTCCCTTTTCCTCCTCTATAAAAAATAAAAAAAAAAAAAAGACACTATGAAACACTCAATTCCTCTTCATATCCTAAGAAGAGAACCAATAACCACAGATGTTTCATAGAACTGGTGAAAATTTACACTATCAATCACTTTTTTTTTGAGATATGAAGGAGTGTTTTGGTTCTTGCCAGACACAAATGTGTCTCAAGCTCTGCTGCTGCCATGTGCTGCACAGGCTGCCCCGGTGAGTCTCCTGGCATGCTCATTAAGAGCTGCTGCCTGAAAAAGTGAAGTCTTGGTGCATGTATGAGGTTTTGGATTTTTTTTTATTTGGCTATGTTTTAAAGCTAACCACAGTTTCCTGTGCAACCTGAACTCTGTGTTTCCAGCACACCCCAGTGCCATTTCCATGTGACTCAGATCTGGGCTGGTGTTTGCAGCCTGGCTTTCCCCTCAGGCCTGACCCAAAGTCAGGGAGTGAGATCCCTGCTCCTGATGTTCCAGCCACGTGTAGGTCTTCACTGGGGCGCAGCAAGAAGTTGTCAACAACAGAGTTTGACAACAATAGCACAGGAATGTGCTCTGGGAGGCTCTGGGACTTGTTGCTTCAAAATGTCACGGAGATAAATAATTTAGCAAGATTCATATTTGGGTTCAGTGTTATATGACTATTGAGGAGTAAATAATCAAAAAAATATTTGGAAAGGTTGCAAAACGCCAAGTTTTTACGATTTGAACCAGTCATCATGAACTGGCAGGATGTCTCAGAGGGGAACTATTATCCTTACCAAAGTTTCTTGCAAATGCTCCCAAACTACCACTGTTAGGGTCAGCCTAGAGAGCCCACTTAAGCTGATGACTGGCCTGATTGATTTTTAGGTGCTAAGCCACAGAAAATAAGATTAGATCAGAGGTTAATCCATGACGCATAATAGTGACCACAACTGATGTGACAGACATGATGTACAATTGCAGCAAAAAAAGCAAAACCATTTTCATGAAAAATAGAACGTGCCAACCGAGAAATGACTCAGTCTTTGCAGCATTTCAGGGAAAATATCTTTGACATCCTGCATGCACCCATTTCACTCATATATAGTGCCAATAGTTTAAGACACCTTATCTTGTCTCACAATCTTGGGTCAAAAGGAAATCACTCATTAAAGGAAAAAATTATGAACATGATTTAAGCGCTTTTGAAAGGTGCTGTACTGGCATGCTTGTGCTTTGGTATCTAGAGAGCAAGCACAAAGCAGATGGGTACATTTCCTTACACTGACATGGTGGTGTTCCTTGATCTGGTCCCAAAGGACTATCCCACCTGAGGGTGAGAGTTTTGGCCGAGGAGACCAGACAGTTCCCACTGCAGCCCACAATGTGACTGATCATCCTATCCCCAGACTGAGCCTGCACAGGCTCCCACCAGCTCCTGGCAACTGTCAAGTACCAGCCCCCAACCAGCTTTAGCCTAGTGACCCAGGGAACTGTCTGTATCCCACTTGTAGCACCTTGAAACAAAACCCTCTCTTTGCTGAGCTGCCACAGGCACTCCCCCAGTGCTTGCTCAGCAGCCCTGCCCACTGCCCTGGTGCTCTCAGTGCACCCTGATAACCAGCTGATTTGCACAGCCATTGGCCTCTTCTTTTGGTGGTCAGCACCATTCAGCATTTTGTCTGGTCCTGGTGACCTGCCCTCTGCCGGGCTGTATCTCCAGGGTGGAGCTGGGGCCCTATAAGGATGTTTCCTCAGCAAGGAGCCACGGAGGCTGCCAGCTCCTGTAACCGGAGCTGAACTCAGCTGTGATGGCCATCACCCTCGCAAGGCTGAGGCACCTGCAGCCCCACCAAACAAGGCCTGGTGAAAACACCCTAACCTGTCCTTATCAGCAGGATGGGTATAGATAAATGCCAAAGAACAGAAGCGTGGCTGCAGCTCAAGTACAGAAAATACATTCTGCTTATTGTTACAGCTCTCAGTGACATCAAAGCAGCTTGGCTGAAGTTCCGCTCTTTACTCCAACCCTCATCTGTGCTGTTGTGTTGTTCTCATCTTATGCATAAAGGTGTTAAACAGATTTTCCATCTCATTTTGTGGTTTTGACACTTGTAAACCAGGTGTGGTTTTTCCTGGAGCTATGATCTCCAAACACAGCTCAAGGAAGATAATGGTGTTTAGTTTGGAGATCTGGGTCTCCCTGACTCGGCCACACTGATTGGTGTTGTGTAGCCCATGTATGTAGCAAGCTACTTTTCCTGTGAAAGAATCTGTCCTCTTGTAGGCTTAGGGTGGGAGTTTTAACAGCCATTTTACTCTGCTCTTAAGGAATGAGTGATCTCTTACTTCAGTGGGGAAAAAACTCTTCACAATTTCACTCTAATTTACTTACTCACATCAATTTTTAAGATTATCTGGACTGTCATACTTATATTATTATGGAACAGCACTTACTACTTGAAAAATAAAAGAGAGAACAGAAACAGGAAAATATTTTTTCTGTCTTCTTGCTTTTAGTAATGTCTCTTTCCACAGTATGCTTGTGACTCTTACTATTGCACTGTTTGCTTACCAGCTCAGTAGACAGAGTACAGAAGCCTGCTGAGTTAGGTAAGTGTACAGTTATTTTTAACCGAGTTGAACATTACATGTTCGTATGGCATGTTGTGCAACAGATATACACTGGTGTCATGACATTCTGTCCAGACACTTGTCCTAAATTTAGCTCTAAATTTAACCTGAGATATAAGGCAAATAATTAAATGTCAGCCTTGTGAATCAAACCTGTTGCTTTGTGATTTGAACTTAAAGGAGGCATAAACCTCTGCTCCTCTCTTGTTGTGTTCTTAGTCAGTGCAGGACAAGGAAGCTTCCTCCATGGCAAGATAAAGGACAGTTCATCTGACCAGGGCTTCAGGTACTGCATTTATTACATAGGAATTTGACAACACACAAAACCAGCACCAGGTAAATAGAGGTGATGGTGCAGTGTCCTTTAGCACAGCCTATTCTGGAGCTTCTGCTGCTCTTGTCTGCACAGCAACCAACCATGTCCCAGGCCTGGCCACCTCATCTCTGGGCCAGTGTAGCAGGATCAGTGTGGAGGACAACCTGTCCTCTTGCTTTCAGTTTCTGAGCCCCATGGCAACAAACTCACTTCCAGCTGGGCTGGTCAGAAGCAACCTCCAGCACCCATCCCAAGCCAGGCTGGAGCCCATCTTTCCAGAGCCCAACCCATGCACCTCTCCCTTGGGGCTGTGCACAGGAGGGTCCTGCTCTGCCTTGCTGCTCTGCTAGCACCTGCCTTAGCTTCACTCCAAGCATACAGGGAGCCGTAACTCCTTGAACTTCCTTGTGGTAAAAGTTGTGGACATTAATGCAAGCTGCTGAATTTAGGTAGGGACATTTTATTGTTTTTTAAGGTCTGTTTATCTGTGGCAAGAGTAAAACAAAGACAGATCCATATGCAGAAAGCCTCTCATGTTGTTGCAAGAAGGGAAGGAGAGAAATGCAATAGGTCCTATTGCAGACAGCAGGCACAGTAGTTAGAAATCAGTCTGAAAGGAATTAGAGGGTACCATAGGAAAGCTTCAAGAGAGATTTGTTAATAAACTATCCTAAGAGACTGAATGGAGAGGTAAACAGCCATTGCATATATCCAAGGACTCCTTTTGAAAACCTGTGAAAAAGTTGTTTTCCATAAAAATTGGTTTCATCTTTCCATCAGTTTGGAGACACTGTTTTTCCAGGACCTCTGCTATTCACAGCAGCTTGTGTCTCAGGTTGCCATTCTCATCCTCCTGGTCCCCTGCAGGAGCCTCAGAGCACTGGGATTGCAGCAATATCTCTGAATTTTGTGGATTTTGTAAAGGTCAAGGTAAAGGCGAGTCCTTCATTAGAATTCTTACAAATATACATTATAATGTAAGATAAATGATATTTGCACAGCAAAGAGAACTAAATGATAATGTTTATGACTTTCCTCTTCCTCCAAGGAACATGTATTTGTTTATATAGTCTTTGGGTTGTGTTCACTTCATATTAGATTTTCATGTTCCCTCTGAGTGATTCTTCTTTCAGGTTGAGTCAGTGGATGTGACCTTATGGTGACATTTGCAGAGTGGCATTGACTGTAGTAGCTGCACACTCTTACAAAGCTCACTGGCAAGGCTGAGTCATCGGATACCTGAAATGGGACTTAGGACCTCCATACTGGGTGTGCTCATGTCATATTTCCAGAGGAGTGAAGACTTCATTTTGATTGGGTTTGAAAGGGAAAAATTTTCTGTGTGGAGCCACTGTGGAAGTCATACACTGAGCCAAAGGCCATGCTGACTTGGGGTGTGTGTTAGCAGCCATTGAAGTAGGATAAATTCCTCTTGAACGGGGAATTATAATGTTGGTAGAGTGATCTCAAAACAGCTACATCTTTCCAGCAAATAAGTATTTAGGCAGCGAAGTTAGTAAGGAATAATGTATATCATATTCATTACCCCTGGGCATGCGTGACATCCTGCACCTTTTCCCATACAAATGCCTCTGGTGTCTTGCCTCTCTCAGGGTATTGTGGCCAAAGCAATCATTAGTTCTTGCAAAGGAAATTGAAACCATCTTCTCTTGTGGGAGTTTCTATATTCTTGTTATTTTAAAGTGGGTTGTGTAGCAGGAGGCACAAGAGAGGTGCTTGTGGTTCTGGTGTTCACATTTAATCTTTGGGACTGTCTGATGGAAGCACAGCATGGCAACACTGAATGCAAAGCTCTGCTCGCTGGATATGATGGTGAAGGATGTGTACTCCAGCTCTATGCTCTCAGGGAAATATGCCACTCAAAATACCTTGCTGTCTTTTTGCAGTAAAAAAGTTCAGACCAGATCTAAGTAACAAGACAGCAGTTCCAGGTGGTTGGTGCACAAAAAGATATGCTGTCCAGAGGCAAAGTATTGTGAGGATTTTCTGTCCAGGAACTGTTACTGTCAAAAATAGTCAGTATTTTCTTCCTTTCAGAACAGCCACACATGTGCCAAGTGTTTGGATGCAGTAGAGTTAGTCACCATTGGTAGATACAGGCTGTGGAATACAGTCTGTGCTAATGTCCATTCTCACCTGCACTTTGTCACGTGAAGGCACATCTGTGGCAGCTCTGCACGCAGAATGAGTCAGTAACAAGCTCACTGGTCTCCTGGGATGCACAAACGAACTTTGTTTTTTCCTCCAGCCTCAGCTGCCAGATTCAGTTGTGTAGCTTAGCAGGGCTTAGTAGTGATGAGGGGCTACTTAATTTAACTAATAGAAGTAGAGACAAAGGAAAGAAATTTTAAATTTGCTTTCCTAACCTAGCTTCTGCTGGCTATTTTGAGGAAATATGAAGAAAACAATCTTGCTGATTATTTTGCCATTTGTTTTCACATGATCATCCTCTTTTCTCCTCCCGGATTCACATCTCTTTTACTGTGCCCTTTTTGTGACACCCTAGCTCACTCCCTCATCAGCATGAGTTGGCCATTTCCATCACTTCTATTTAGAGAAAGCGAATGGATCTAACATGCAGTGTCTGAGTTTGAAATGTCCCAGAATATAGTGTAAATTTACATATTTGTTTTGCAGGTGACATTTGTAATCTATTGAAATGTCTCAGGGTTAAGCTGAAAATGCAGATCTGTAACTTTGCATGCCCCAGGGGAAATATTAGCCAATCTGATGCAATGCTAAAAAATCATGATTGTTATTATTGTGCTTTGGATGTGTTGTAATAAAGTAATATTGTTTTATTGGGGAAAAAAATCAACCCCCAAATGTATGATTTCATTTCTGTGTAGTATTATTTCTGTAATTAAAATTCAAAATTATATGAGGTCTTACTCTGAGGATTTCACAGATAATAGTTAAATAAGGTCTTATTCAGCAGCCTCTATCCATATAAGTAGTCCTGTTGGCTTCCTATCTGCAAGGAATTTTGGACTGTTCTCTGAAGTCAATGCATTTGATTATTTCCACTTCACTAATGTAGAAAATGATACACAGAGGAGTTAAATGATTTACTCAAGACAAAAGGGAGAGTTAATGGTATCTGAAAATAGATCTTCTGAAGCAGAGTCCCGTGCTTTTATTGGAAAATGGTGCATCAGCATTTATAGCAGTTGCAAATACATCAAGGGTGCAGAGAGCTCTGCAAGGAAGCCCAGGATTGTGGGAGGGAAGGGAATTGCAGTGTGCTTGCTGTGAATGGCATGGGGAGCCACCTGCAATGTTCACAGCCAATGGGACCTTGAGCCCCAGTGTCTTTGTCATAATCAAACAGGCCATCCTGGAAGACTCAGACACCTTTGCCTTTGCAAAGCATGAATCTGCATCACAGTATCAGCAATTTTCTTGAGTTCAGTGATCAAGCGTGAGAGATTGCCAAAAAGCAAGCAGAAGGGTTAAATGTGGGAGATACTCTTGGTTTTAAGCCAAGGCTAGTTACAATCTTGAAATAGTATCAAGGCAAAAAGCCCTGGGTGGTGCTTAAAAGTCACAGAGGGTTGGCTGACATCTTGTCAAGGGCTTAAGAGTTTCTCACACTCCTGGTGATGACATCCAGGGCTCCTTTGTCTGTCACAGTTAGTGCTGAATGACCTTAACTTTGAACAAAACAGTCTTAGCACTAGGTATGAGGGGCAGATAGCTTTTGAGACAGCAGGGAAGAAAGATGTGCCATGTACTCACCATCATGTCATGCTGGAGCGAGATAGATTCAGGAGCAAGCACGGAGAGGGAATGATGCTGGTCCTGAAAGACTAAAACCAAAGCAGCTGAGCTGAAAGGAATCATGTATCAGTGGATTATATGGTCTTGCTACATTTTTTCCCTTCAAGACTGTTCTTGCTAAGCCTTAGATGGGGGTGTTCGTGCATTGACAGGGTGCCTACAGTGAACTTGAGCCTCCACAAGGTACTCAGAAAGGGCTCTAGACCCACTTCCATCTAGGCTTTATTCTCCATATATGCAAAGTTTTGCCATGGGAATGAGTGAAACAGGAGCTGAAGGAAAATGCATGGGTATAATTTTGATATCTTATTATAGTTTTCCTTCATTCATTGTGTTAGCTGGACAAACACATGGAAACCTTCCCAAAGTGAGTATTATTATTCCCATGATCCAGACTATCCAAGTGTCAGTTCTCCCATATGTGCTTGACTCTTTCCTTCTAACTCATCCCTGGATCCATGCTATCTCCTCCTTGGCCAGTTGCCCTCTTGCACATGTGGGGAAGATGGGTACCACTTCACATTTCTGGCCTTGAGGAGTCTGAGAGAGAATCTACTGTTCATGTTTAGGTGGTATGGGAGCAGTCCTTTTCCGCTAGTAAGCTCTTACAAATACTACTTGGAACAGGTTCATAAGTGCTGTTGTCATCTTTTGGAATCCTGAAGTCTCAAACTTGCAGCCTTAAAAATGTATGAACAACTCTTAACACATCAGTAAATGCCCATGTAATGTTTGGCTGTTTTGTTTAATAAGCATCAGCTAAAACTAAAGTAAATGGAGATCACTTCTCCCCAAGCAAATAAACTCTCCAGGACAGCATATTTTATTTCAAAATTATATGGCAATTTTTTTTCTTCATTAGGTTCCAGAAACATATCCATATATGGACTACTTGTCAGGGACAATAAATAATGATGTAATAGAAAGGTCAACTTTGTGTCATTTAGCTACAGGATGTTGATGAAGTGAAGTTCTTCAGATAATGCAACAAAGAAGAACTTTAGGATTGGTACAAGTTTCTGCTGTGCATCTTCAAACAGGAAATCTGAGATTGGGAACAACTTATATTTTGGCTTGTATTCGCTGATCATGGGGTGATCCAGAAATAAACTCCAGGCTTCAAAGCAAGCGTGTTTCAAAGCTGTCCTGCAGTTGATCGAAACATCCAGGCAAAGCAGGGAGACAAATACCAGCGAGGATTTTCTGAATTAAGACTTAACCAAGGAGATAACCTATTTCAACACTATTATTACCCTTTTATTTCAGAACAAAAAGGTAATGCAAATATGCATGTTTTGAACTTATTAAGTACTTTCGATCTCTCAGTTCATTATGTCTATGCAAATATTTATTCCTACAGCAGTTTGTAACCTAACACCCTAACACAGTCTTGGGAGCTTTGTGATTTGCTTTTGTTTGTTTTGGGCTTTGTGTCTTTTTCAAATATGCCATAAAACACTGTCTGGTGTTAAGCAGAAAGGTAGCTCTGTCATTTCCTTATTTTTCTTTTACTTGCAGGTGATGGTTGTATCTTTGTCCCTACAATATCTTGCTCAGAAAGCAATGCTGTAGCTACAGCATACTAAGGTAGAATGCAGCATGCAAGGCACAGTGTGAAGGAGAAAAATGACATCAGCAAATCATTTCTTTAATTTCTAAATTTTTAGTTGGTTTGACATGAAGCTAATACTGCACTGGTTGCTGTGTGAATGAATAAGTTCTGAGAAGAAATAAAAGCTTGCAGTTGTATGATTTCCAGTGAAGAATTTGTGCAGAATCATGATTTGGTGGCATCAGGGCATATGCCATGCTGATAGGTGACCTGTTTTGACAGCTGGGTCTGAACAAGAGGATTTGTTTGCTCAGAGGATTCCTTCGGGAAGCCTGGCTTTGCTCCTTCAGCACTGGGCTAGAACTTGAGTGGTTTGCCTAAGCTGTCACTACATAGCAAGAATCCTTGCCTGTTGCTGCAGCTGAACAGCATGAGGTGTCATCCTTCTGATGTCTCAGCTCTGGCAGATCTGATGGGCACTGAAATCTTTCTGTTTTTAAAAAATCATTTTCTTCCTTGCAATAGTTATCCAATATAATACCCTTGGAAAACTGCAAAAGTTTATCAGGAAACTGACCTAAATTGCAGCAAAAATGTGAGCACTTTAAGTGCTGCAAGTTGGTCTGGTTTCCTTTGCCCACGGAGGATCTGTCCTGAAAGATGCTGCAGTAAGAACTGAAGTAGAGGCTCAGTTTGCTGTGACGATATCCAGCCGTGTGTTCCTTCCCCTATGTGTGCTCCTGCTGCTTTCAGAAGTAAAGACAAATACGTGGAAAGGAAAACACTTGCCTGCAGAAGCAGGCAAAAGGCAAAATGATGAAGCTGCTCCTCTTTTCTCTCTTTTGCAGCCTCCAAAGACTTGGTTATGTTTTCACAAATGTGGTTTATTGCAACCTGAACCATAAATAACAAGGTTCTGTATTCAGTTACAAGCCGACTGGGATAAACTCAGCGGAAAGGCAGGCAAAGTCTGGCTCTGTTCCCTTAATGACCTTGTCACTCACCTGCCATCCTTCTCTGACAGAAATAAGTAATTCTGCTAATTCTGCTGCCTGGGATCTATTGAAGGGGGACAGGCAGCCTCGCTAAGCTTTTCTTTAGAGAAGTGCTATCAACGGGGACCGGTTGTTTCAGATGCTAATGGCATTGAATTGCACGGTTCTGCATGTTCAAAGCCAGCCGTAATCCTTGTTTATTTATGTTGCATCAGGGATCAGAGGCCCATTCTCCTAATCACTGTATGTTGACAGAGGTTGTAGTCCGAATATAATAGCAACCTAATTGTGTTTGTCTCTGGCTTTTGCCATCACGTAGGTGATTACTAGTAGTCCCCTTTGTGAGCATACCTTCGGTTTCAGAGATCTACCAGGTACAGCTGCTCATCAACACAGGTTAGAAGGTCGCAGCATGGTCCTTGCACAAGCATTTAATTTCCAGCCTTACCTTCTGGTCACTGGATGCAGCTAAGTTGCCTCTGTATGGCACAGGCCTGATAACTACATCTGAATTTAAAAACTCTCACTCAAATCAGGATGGCAAAATTAAAATCAGGATCAGACTCTATGTGGAAATGGTGGTAAGTTTAGATTACAGAAGATCTTGTCAGACTGAGCTACTAAATGGCAGCATAGACAGCAGAATCCCAAGACATGTCTCTGCCAAGAGAGATCACTCGCGAAGCCACCTAGACCTGAAAGCAAAGCACTCTCTAAGGAATAATAAGGGCACTACACCCACAGCTTTAAAAATCAGGTTCTGCTGTCCCAGTAGATGCTGTGCACTACCTGCGTGTGAGGATGGGCTCTTGGGCTGCCAGAGAAATGCAGAGTACAGCCAAACATTAAAATATCCCCCCAAAACTTAGGATGAAGAGTAAGCCCTGCATTTAACTTTTAAATCTAATTCCAATACTTTAAACCTACAGTAAGCTGGCTTAGAGCAAGGAAGTAGATTCAAACTGCATTTAGCAAGACCACTTTTCCAGATCTTATTAATCCAAACTAGTTCAAGCATTTCTAGCAACAAAGATTGACTTTTTTCATACTTTCATTACAGAAGGTGGAAAATATTTAGCTTATAGCGCAGTAGCCTAGTGAGCTTTCATAAGTCTGTGGATGGCAATTCACTGATGGCCTCAGATGGGGTAAACTTAGCCCTGCTGTGTCAGCTGAGCAAGGGCACTGCCAGGTGATGCCACTGAGCTTGGCCTCAGGGAAAGAAGGGTAAACTGAATCAGGCTGTGGTGCATCAGCCTCCAGTCAAGGGCATGTGCTCAGCCTGTTATTGCAGCTCAGCTGGCTCACTGCAGCTTCTTACAGACATAACTCAGACCAGTGCCCCTGTCCTGTGGTCCTGCAGCTTCAAACAAAAGCATCCTCAGGTGGAAGGGGAGGGTGGTGGCTCTGCTGTGCTCCATTCTGCAGGGGCTGTAGGGAAGAAGGCATGTGCCCTGCCTCCTGCCAAACTCAGTCACAGCACACAGGCAAGCTGCGCACACACACTTGTATGGGCAAGTGGAGACGGGGAGGGGGGATGCAGGAACAGCTCCAAGCCCAACTAGAACACTCTCTGCAGAGTTTCAGGGCAGCCAAGGCTGTCCCTGGCTCTCAGTAAGAACCCAAAAGCCCCTGCAGCCCCAGGATGTGACCCTCACACCTTCATCATGTTTGTGCAGTGCAATGAGCAGAACTGAAAGCTTTCTCTATTTTGAGCCCTATGAAGTTTCTCCCTGCAAGATGAGTCAGTGAGGGGAGCTGCAGCCAACATCGTTGTTTCTGCACTCTATGGAACTCCCGTCAAAATATTTAGATTAGTGAGGCTCACCAACATGCAGGAGAGGTTCTCCCTTTTCTCTGCAAGTAGGTTGGGCCTGGTTAACCCCTACAAAGGATAAGAGGATGAAATAGGAGTGATCCCCACCAATTTAAAATCTTCCCTTTTGCTCCCTTTGCCTTAAAAATGTGTGAAACAAAAGGAGGGAGGGGAAGAAGGTCCAGGAGCGGCATTCATACCTGGATCCATTTGGGATGTGGTGAAGTAGCTATATCAGTTAGCTCCTCTATGCCAGGGTGTGGAGTCGTGTTGGCAGAGGTCTCCTGTACAGTCCTTAAAACCCAGGCTGCCACAGAAGGCACTGCAACACCCAGCTCAGAAGCACAGCAGCGATGGATTCACTGCCATAAGGATGCTGGCAGTGGGACTGGCAAGGATGCAGAGGAGGGATCTGTGTCTCGGGCTGCACTGGTGCGGGTTGCCCTCAGAGAGGAGCAGTTTCATCTCCATTCTTGCCTTCTCCAAGGATTCATTGTGCATCACCTCCATTAGGAGCTTAAGATCAGATCCTGCCCTCTCTGCTGACGGGTTTGTTTAGGTTTCTGAGTCACCACTGGGGCCAGGTCCCTACATTCAGGCATTGCAGTGCTGAATGCTGCAGACGGACCTTCCAGCTCCAGCCCGTGGATTCCACACATCTGCAGCTCCCCAGTTACTACGTGAGTTCCTAGGCTGAGCGACTATGTAAGTACTGCCCAGCATGCCAGGGGCTGAACAAGCCAGGCAGCAGCAGAAGCTGCTGGAAATGAAGCTGTGTCATGGTTCTTAGCCAGTTGCTGGCTGGAGAGCAGCCAAAAGCAGGTACCGGAGCAGCGGGGGCACGGGGAGGCTATCAGCGCTGTGACGCCTGTGCTTGGATCTTCGGGACAGCGAGGGTCACAGCAGAGCTGAGGCACCCACTGGAGAAGGGAAGCAACAGCAGCCATGAGAGATCTGGCTGAAAATAAAGAAAAAAAAAGAAAAAGAGAGAGAGAGAGAGAGAGAAACTACCAAAATTGAGTTGCATTATTTACAGGAATTGAAGGTTTTATTTTGGCATTTTTCATGGCTGTAAAATACATCCTTTTTTGTTAAAAGTCATAATGTCAGTCTGAAATCTGCTGGGCTTCCCTTTACCCTGAAGTCTTCCCACTTCTTCTAGAGTGGGTTTAGAGCCTGAGGTGGCTGTTGATGTGGGAGATATCACTGTGTCTGAAGTGAAAACCCTAAATCCAAGATTTTAAGTTACTTGATTGATTCAAGCTCTTGCAATTTCTTCAAACTGTATTTGGGGAGCTGCCATTTCCTCCAAGTCAGGACTGTCTCTTGACTGTGCACACAGCAGCGAGGACTGCTACAGCAGGGCACTTTCCTGGTGTGAGGCTTGTGGCCTGCTGGACGCCTCTGCCATCAGTGTCAGTGTGAGCGTCCAGGAAACCAGGCTGACCCGGGTACTCAGGGGAGAGATCAGCTGTACCGGGAAAGGGAGCTGACAGCTCCCCTGAGGCTCCTGCTGAGGCAGCTCCTGAGCAGTGGGAAGCTGGGTGGTTCTGCTGTCATGCTCATGGCTCTGCCGGCTGGCCCGGATCAGGAGTACCCGATCCTGGGCAGAGCAGGGCTGTGTGGAGCTGGAGACCAACCCTGCTGTGGCATTGGTGGGGCAGGGACTGGCAGCCACAGGGTGGAGGCAGGCAGCTTTTTCGGCAACCCCACTGGTACACTCAGGCAGCCCCTCACCTCTCTGCACCTGGGGGACATGCCTCCACAGTCCCCTCCTGCTAGGTCCCTGTCCTGCCCTGTCACATCCATGTCCCCCTGAGCAGCTTGTTCCCACTGCTCCTCATGCCAGTGCTCCCTGTTATTTTACACAGCTCTTGCTCAGTGCTTATAAAATCAAACCTATTCCGCACTGGCTGTTATCTCCTTAAAAGAGGCAAGCTTTTCCACCTCCTCGCATAAAATAAACCCTTGGCTCTTGAATACTGATGGCCAGAGTGCTCTCTGGCATCCGAATGAGATCCTGCTAGAGCACTGTACTATTCATGGAAGTGATACTGCCCTATCACTGCTGGAAATTCTGCAGTATCTTGAATTGTCTTTGCCTTTTGGAGTCCTGCAGTGGTGGTTCACAGTCATTCTGTGACTGCTGAGTGTGCCCAATTCCCCCTTCTCTCATTTCCATCTCAGTCATGACCTTGAACTTTGTTCTGTGAAAAAGCAAAAAATCAGAAGTGAAACAGAGCAGTGTGGTGTTGCTCTCCTCGCTGAGTGAAACAAAGTCACTTCAAAGCATAGCTTTGCATGTTGCTTGAGAGATCTCCAGATAAGGTGGAAAAAATTACAAAGCCTCTTTGCACTTCATGGTGGAGAACCCGTCCTTACAGAAAACCAGCAGAGACAAACCTCTTCCCTTAATTTCCTTCAATTACAGCAAGGAATAAAACCAACAAAAAGAGACATCCATTGGTCTTCTCCTAAATAAAATTCAAAAATGTATCTCCTTAATCTTAAGGGGATTTCCTTTACCTATTTTTCTCTTGAGATGTGCTAACCAGAATAAGCAGATAAAAACTTGCCTTGCTTGCAGCAACCCCCCCTTTTTTAAACACCAGCTAAACCAGTTATTTCTGTGTAATTGAAAAGAGTTAGTTCATTAAGTTTACATGCTGATTTTAGCTGATAATGTTCCCTCCCTCGTAAAGGATTTCTGAAGGGTTTTCTGGTCAGCCTAATTAAGAGTCAGACCTTAATGACAGCACACGATAGCTGAGTTTTTACTGGGTTTTGATGATCACAATTTCCTTTTACAGGAAAGCAAAGAATTATAAAAATGGCTACGACGGCAGCAAACTCTCAAAGACAAACAATAGGCTGTGAGGAGTACAGTCTGTACAGCAGCCTGAGCGAAGATGAGCTTATAAAGATGGCCATCCAGCAGAGCCTGGAAGAGGACCCGGCAGGTCAGCCAGCAGCCCAGAGCCCCCAGAAGTCGATGGTGGCCCGTGCTGGTGAGGTGGCTGCCCCGAGCCATGCCAGCCCCCACAACCCTCCCTACCACATCTACCCCTGGCAAAGGTAAGCAAGTGCCAGCCCAAGCTGTTCCCCCAGAGAGCCCTGCCCAGGAAGGGAAAACAGGCTCCCTGTCAGTGCACGTGCTCTCTAATTAGCTCTGCCAGGCGGCTCCTCTGCGAGTCTGTCATTAGTGTCAAAGCCAGAGTCTGCTATAAATCCAGTGAGGTCAACAATTTACGTGCTCCCAGCCAGAGGAGAATTTGCTTGATGTTGTCTGTTTTAAGCAACAAATAAAACAAATAAAGGGGCACAGCCACAAGCTTTCCTGAACAACAGAAGCCCTCCCAAGGCCAGCTGCTCCTTTTCCCCCACTGTATGCCAAGCTTAGGTTTTGCCAGAGAGGGAGCAAAGCATTTGTTATGGGAAAACATAAGAGAGGCACAAAAAATACATATATAAAATACTGTGAGCTGACTACCTGTTAAATACTTCAGTTTTTAAAGGATGTGGTTATTCCAGATCAGTCTGACTTCAAGCATGCCACTCTTAGCCAAGAGCAGCTCCAGACACCAAATTGTGGCAGCATCCCCCTCCCCTGCAATGCTGAGCTGTGGTCACAGAGACCTGCTGACAGCTTCAAACCCAGATATTGTTCCCCTTTCATTTTAGAAAAGGCAGATTTCTCAAGGGGGATGGGAATAGATTCCAAAGTCACCTCCAAAACAAGGAAAAATATCCTTTTAATCTTTTAAGTTACTTTAATTTTTCCTTTTTTAATAAACTGAGAGCTACTGAAGTTCTGTACCTCCTCCTATTTCATAACTCCACCACCCTCTGACACCTTGCTCATTCCCACCCGTGGTTGTTTGGTTTCCAAGGCTGGGAAGCTGGCGGTAATTTGATGAGCAGCAAGCATGTGCATAGCTGTGGAATCAGGATGCTGTGCAGCCAGCAGTCTTGCTCCCAAAGGCTGTGGTTTCTTGGTGTAGTTACTGTGCACTTGTACAGTCAGCTCTCCTGTAGAGACCCAATGCAGGGGAGAATAAGGGCTTCCCTGGCCATTTGGTCCTGTCCTTGCTGGAGGTCCTTCGACACCTGCTATGTTGGCAAAAAGCAGCATTAGAAGCTTCTTGCATTAACCTGTCCTGCCTCAGCCCAGCAGTGTTCGACCTCTCACCAGAGGGAAAACCTTTGGAGCTTGTAGCACCAAATGTGTAGCATTGCTGAACTCTTCTGCCACCTGGGAGAGCCGAGCTGGAAATGGAGCTGACACCCAGTGGCTCTGGGTCCTCCTCTGCCCCCACCCTGACCCACTTGCATGGCACTTCAGAGGTGATGAATGTCACCTCACCTCGCTTTGTGCCTGCTTCCTGTGTGGTGGTGGTGGTAGGGTTAACCACACTGTTGTCTTATATGGTCATTTGAATCCCCTGACGCTTCCTCAAAGGGCCAAAAATAAACTCGAGCCGAGTGAGCAGCTGAATCCAGTGCAGAGCAAGCCGTGGCCATCTGCTTTTATTCAAAGCCCTGACCAGCAGGCTTTCTCGCTCCGTCTCTGTGGATGTGTGTTTCTGTCTCTGCCTCTGCCTCAGCATGACCTGACCCTCCTATTCGGAGTATTTCTCCTTATTTCATTCTTGTCATCGCCACTCCAGATTGGCGGCCCAGCAGACAGGCCGTGCTCAGCCATCCAGCTCGGGGGCAGCCTGGGGGGTCAGGCGAAGGTACGACAGCAGCACATCCCAGTCCGTGTAAGTGTCTCCCTCTCCCTCTCCTGCTTTCCCCTGCGGTCAAAACAAGCCTTGCTACCCACTCGTTCCCTGAGACATCTCTTCTGGGTGGTGATGGTGCCTGGTGGGGGGAAACGGTGGTGTTCATCTGGAGGAGGTCTCACTGACACCTGCACCTCACCCTTGCTGCACTCCCATTCTTCCTTCCAACCTCCCCGCTGCCCCAGACCATGCCCATGCTCTTGCAGGTGACCCACCTCAAATCTCCCTTGTTCTCTTCTCCCTCTTAATCTCTCTCCATCCCCCCAGTGCTCATGTCCTGGAGACTCTGGGTCAGTCAGAAGCTCTGAGGTGACAAGGACAACAGGGAAGCGACAACTGCACTGTGGTTAATTTATTTAGGCTGGCTCACTTATCAGTGGGATAGGTGAGGCAGGCAGGTGCTGATAGTAACTGCATTGGTATTAAGTTCAGGGTTCAGCAATGGGAAAAAGTAGGGGGGAAAATGTATCACAGTATATAAACAAGGTGAGAAAGCCCAGTCCTTCAAAGTAAGTATTTTATAAATGCTCCCCAGCTGCCATGCATGTTCCCAGCCATACCTGTGCTGTCCAGCCACACTGAGGAGGGCTTACTTGTCCAAGGAGAAAACTGCCTTGACTGACTGATCCTCCTGGCCATGTTTTGCTGTTGGCAGAGGCTGCAAATAAGCTTAGTTGAACACAGTCATGGATGAGAAAAGCAGACAGTGGCCCAAGCTCTGTCCCAGTGCCTGTGTGTAGTGGAAATGTCTGGACCATGACGGGTTTATTACACCTCTGTGCAGGGCAGAATAGATACATGCACCTGCCCTTAGCTATCAGATGGCAAGAGGAAAGTGTAACAGCCAGCACTTCCCTGTGTCCTGCAGAAAAGAAATTTCCTGCCTATTCCATCTACCCAGTTCAAATCTTGTTTAATGCATCTTACAAGTCCCTCCCTGGATGCACAGGTGCAGTGACTACCCTTTCACCACTCTTCTTCCTTTCACCCCTCACCCAGCTTTACAATCTCCCCCACCTCCCCCTGCATCCCGGCTGATACAGGCTCTGTTCTTGGCCCTCCACTGGCATTGCACTCCCTGACATTGTGAAAACCTCTTCCTGCTACAGCATGAATCCTGCCTTATCTCTGTCACCTGCCAGCCTCCCTTGGCCACACTGAAATCATGTCCTCTCACTTAAGTGCTCTGCACTCCTTGCATGCCTCTGTCATGCTCTGCGCATCAGAAGACTTGAGGGCAGGCTGTTCTTCTCCACCAGGTAGCTCAATAGAGTTCCGTCTACAAGAAGGCTGATAAACTAGCCCACCTCTGCTGCCAGGTAGAGCAAAAATATAGCTAGGAGGTCCTAGGAGAGACTGTTCTATAGCCCTAGTCTCAGAGCTAGGCAGAGATGATATTTGGCTTCACCTGGGGAAGTATTATTCCTTTATCCTGCCTGCATCTCTCCAGGCTGTCAGGAAAAGAAGGAGCCTCTTGAATCTTTCCATGCTCCACTGAACCTCTTCTTCAGCACTCAGAATTGACCTCACCATACATCTCATCTGCAAGGGGTATTTAGTATCTTGCCTACTGGTCTTTGAAGTGCAGTAATTCTTTTGAGTTGCCTATAAGGTTAAGATTTCATCGTATCTTCAGACTTCCTCAATAGTTTTAATACTTGTATTTTCTATATCTGATGAAATCCAGGCAGCAGAACGTGGTGGGTTTTTATAACAGCCAACTATAAGCCAGGCAGAAAACAAGGATTTCACATGGAGATTCATTAAACTTTCTGTTCTGATCTGGAATTTTCTTGGCTAAAGTATCTGCAGCCTGGTCCAGCAAACCCCCTCATCTTACTCAGGAATCATTTAAGGTCAAGGAACCCGACAGAAGTTCGCTTCATTCAACATCTGAGGGCTTAAGCAGAATAGTAACTGATTCTTCACACATTTTTAACCCTAGCACAGAACCGAGGTACCCTCCTGCTTTCCAAGGTCTCAGATAATGTGATTTACCTTGCATTTGCTGTGAGCCAGCCCCATGCGCAGACTCCTGCCATGGCCCACCTGGCATGCAGTAATTCATTAAGCACCAGTAATTATATCATGTGCCCAAATCCTGAGGTCACAGCCGTACATGTGTAACATGAGCCTTCGCACAGAACAACAGATGGTTTCAGCAGCCTTGTGCCAGAGGTGTTGAAAGATGAAGATCCCCCACCTCCGCCTCCTCTCCCAGCCAAAAATGCCAATAGCTGCTGTCAGCAGACTTCAACAAAATGCTCAGTTTCAAACACCTGTATAAAAATCTATTATATGTACACAACTGGGAATCTTAGGTTTAGTCCCCAGAGTACTCTAAGCAGTGTGGAGGTACAGCAGTGTCCCTGGGACATCCGGCCAGCAGTTATCAGAAGGTCAGTCAGTTCCTCCTGGGAGGGCTGTGGCCAGGACAGCAGCTGCTTGTTCTAGCTGTTATCTTCTCAGGAAAAATGCCTGTCCTTGTGTCCCATATCTCTCCTCATTCCAGTGCTGCTATTTTTGTGACCTTACTGTCTTGAAATCACTGCTTCTAGCTATAGGGAAGGAGCAAGTGGCACCTAGTACTATTTCACCTGGGAAATGGTGTCTTTTCCCATTCTCTGGCACAAGTGTTGAGATCACCTGTTCTACTCCAGGTCCTGAATTTATCCTCAGAAAACCAGCTTGGTGACTTCTTTCACTGCTAATATCAGTGTTTATGGCACAGATTGTGTACCTTTGGGCAAACTGAAATTAGTGAGGCCTGTGTGAGTTTCAGACAGTTGGTCTGTCCAGCCCCTACAAGGCAATGGAGTTCAGTGCTGCTCCTCTAACTCCCACTAAGTGCAGAGGTTGCACCAGTACACTGCTTTGTGAGGACTCCTGTGCTGACCTGCCCATATTTTTCTGTCTCTGATCTCACTCTGTTGTGGTATTTTAGACTTTCTTCCTGTCATAACTGGAGTTTCTGGTTGTTCCCATCATCGCTGGCCTGCATGACCTCCATCACATGCTGTATTCCCGCCCTGGCAGTGCTACTAGTCTGAGACACGCAGCCCTCTCCTGCATCTCTCTGGCTTCAGGACTGCAAGCTTTTCTCTGTAGAGCTAGTTCAAACCACAAAAGCTCCAGTGTTTTCTGCAGCTTCTTGTTTTCTGTCTCTGAAACGATAGCCCATGTTCATTTTCTGCAAGTCCCCCTTAGAACTGGTAAAGTGCTTCTTCCTTTGTGGTGTTGGCTGTGCTGAATCTTAGTCATTTAGTGCATCACAGTAACAAAGCCGTGGCTGCCTTATCCCAGTACAGCTCAGCTGGAGCCCAGGCAGATGCCAACACTAGAAGGCACAGCCCACCAACATGCACAGAGCTGCTGCCCACCACGGGCAAGGGTCCTGCCCGCCTTGGCTGCTAGGTATGAGCTCCCCAGCTCCCTACCTCTGCCTTGCTACCAGCAGCCTCAAAAGGGGTGGAAGGAGGGTGGCAGGTCCTGTTCAGGTACTACTGACCCGGGGCACAGTGACTGTCAGGCAGTGCTGGGACTCCTGCTGTGTGGGGAGACTCGCAGGAGCTGTCACTGTTGCTCTGCGGTAGGATTGGTGTGCCCGCTCTGCAAACACTCAGAGCTTGGAGAAATGGGTTGCTGCCCGGAGTGTGCGGAACGCATGCTTGGCAGAGGGATCTGGGTCGGTGGATTTTTTTCAGTCCTCCCTGCATGAAGAAAGGAGAGCCAAGACCAACACCCCAGTGTTCACATGCTCTAACCAGAGCTCTCCCTTCTTCATAAGTGGACTGGCTAAATTCTGAAAACAGGATTGTGTGAGGAAATATGAAGTATCTTCAAAATAGAAGAGTAAGATTTATTGATAATTTCTGTTAAAGCCACCTGCAAATCAAATCTAAACATTTCTTCAAGGATGAACAGGAGTAATTCTCTTCAAAGTTGATCTTATTTAAAGATCTCATATGGAAGCACCATGCAACATGGGACAGTGAGGTCATGGAATTATCACAGTCATGGACACTCTGCAGTGTATAGAGCAACGTCAGAGCCAGTCTTCCACAACTCCCAGCATCTAAAATATAAGTGTTTATGTCAGACATTAGTTACATCTACACTTTCCTTACACTCTGAGGAGAGACATCAGTCCCTCCAGACAGTGATTCTTCTGATCTGCTGACAGTGACGAAATTAGAGAAGACAAATTTTACCTTTACAGGCCCTGTGGTGTCTCACTGTACAAATACTTGCTATATAGACTGCAGGGGTTCACCATTTTGGCCAAATAAAATAATGATGTCACTGCAGTAAGCTTCTCAGTAATGAAGGAAGCAATAACCAAGTTTTAATCTTGTTTTAAAGAGAAATTGACCCTGTAGTGGCAGCAATCAGGGATGGAGATGAAAAAGCAGTATGCAACATGATGAAATCAGGAAAAAACCTTTCTCTACCTAATAAGGATGGCTGGATACCCCTCCACGAAGCTGCGTACTATGGCCAAGTGGGCTGCCTGAGCCTGTTGCAAAAAGGTCAGTGAAGTTAAAACTAACTAATTACAAAAGGGAAAAGAAGAACATGAATAAACTAAAAAGCCGAATTAGCAGTATTTCAATCCTGGCCTGGGGCTGTGTATGAAGCTTCTTTCCAACCTCCCTGCCTGTATATTAATTTCACCTTCTCTTGGAAAGTAGGTTTCCAGACTGAAGCCTCTAAAAGTTAGGATATTTGGGAGAAAGTGATACAGAATAGATCCTGCCAAGCCCTGGATTTCTCATGCTAAGGCCTTGAAGCTGAGCTCTCTACTGTTGTGAGCTCCTCAGCTGCTGCAGCTGACAGGAATAACCACACTTTCCCCTGGGGGAGATCTAACCCAGCATCTCTTTGCTGGTGCTTGAAGGTGGTTAATTACTGTAGTTTGTTTTCAAACTGCTGCTGAAGAGCAGTTGCTCAACAGCTTTCTGCATCACTAGTGGCCAAAGCTGAACATTTTAATCTAAACTGAAGACAGATTAAGGTACTCAATCTGAGTTATAGTAACATTATAGTATATTCCTAACTTACATTGCTTATGGAAAAGGAAAAGAAATAAACAATAAAAACTTACTTAAGCCCTCAAGGATTTAGAAGGGTGATGGTGCTGCAGATACTTGTGCACTACATGCCACAATGACTGTGGGCTCACCATTCCTTCACAGCGTACCCCGGCACCATCGACCAGCGCACCCTCAATGAGGAGACAGCTCTCTACCTGGCCACCAGCCGGGGCAACCTGGACTGCCTGCTCACCCTGCTGCAGGCTGGGGCTGAGCCCGACATCTCCAACAAGGCCAGAGAAACACCACTCTACAAAGGTGAGTAGCTGCTTTTCCAGGGATGCCAAGCTCTTCTGGCACCACCAAGGCAGAACTGCAGGATCACTTGGGATGAGGGGCTGAAAGTCAGTGATTAGCTCCTGTTTTCTACTTCCCTGTGGTAGTCCTGTATCTCCTATGTCTGACCTGCCATGCCATGGCCTTTTTTCTCATCTGCCACACAGACAGGAATAGAGGCTGTCCTGCAGGGTGCAGGCTATGATGAGGTGCTGAGGGTGAGGGGTGAGATACTCAGTGGGGCCGTAAGCATGGGCTGTCTGCACAATGTCCCAAACTTACAGAAAGCTGGGCAGTGAAGGACTACGTATGCTTTGCTAAACAGTAGGACCTAAGTAGCTGTTAAATGTGCAAGTACAGTAACTGTAGACATGCCAGTGATTCATATACTGTGGGGGTCAGGCCAGGCTGTGTGCTATGGGAGAGTCAATAAATTAGAAACAATTCAGTGAGGTAGATAAAGTATTTAATACAGACATATTACTTTGCTGCTGGTTGGAGAAAACACTTTCTTCTTTTAGCAGACGAGAAATACACCCATGGTATCACAAACATTCAGAGAAGATGATCTCTCACACCTTCCTGTGCAACCCCCTTTGCTCCCGCCATAAGAGTTTTTAGCACTCTAAAACATTAAAAACATATATTACTGGTTAAAACAGCAATCTTGCCACCAGATTTGTAAGCCTAGCATTAGAGCTGCTTTTAAAAAGCTTTTGTTTTAAAATTCCGTCTTTTAGTTGGCATGGGAAAAGTTGATCAGCTGTGTGTTAAGCTGCAGCAGTAGTAGTAGTAGTGCTCATAGTAATAATGATCACAAAAACAATGATAGGAAAACACCCTTTAACCAGAGAAGAGCTGTTAGTAAGAATGGGCTAGCCTTGATGTAGTGTCTTCTAGTCTATCCTTCAACAATGACAACAAAAGAAAGTCAGAAAAACTGTCATAACATAAGTCATCCCTCATATGTAAGCAAATTAAACTCTGCAGAGAGCTATGGATAGATAATTACAGAAATATCTAATTACATAGTTGCTTTTAGTATACGAGTGACACCTGTTTATGGGGGAAAACACAATGGAGCTATCACAATGGATGAATCAAAACCAAAAGATGACCTCTGTGAGAAAAAGACACTATTATTTCAAAGAAAAAATTAATTGCTATGAAATGTGTTGGCCTCTCTCCTGTACATTGTACAACAAATGCTAATTGGGGTTTTTCAGTGTAGCTACTCCTCCTATATACCTTTAGGTTGGAGTCCCACCATTAAGGTGCATGGGAAGCCTCATGATTTGGGATTCAAAAAGCTATGGGACAAATTGGTAGAATAAAAATCAACAAAATTATTAAGAAACTATCTTTAGCTCAGGATGGTCCTGAACTATAAATTGTTTCAGGCTGAGAAAGTGTTACTGACTCATACAGCTGTTGGTTTGAGCTTTTTTTATGTTCTTGTCTATATGGAGCTTTATCTGCAGTCCACAGCAGTAAGATAAAGAGTCAGTTTGCACAGAATTTGGAAAGAAAATGTTCGGGTCATGTGATTTCTGTAACACATTTGTTCTTCATAAATTATTTCCTGGACCTTATCACCTCTCTGTGTCCCTGTGGTTTCCTGTTGGTACAAATGCGCCGGGCCAGATTTCCCCCAGTACCAGACTTGGCACAACCCCTGCACAGGACACTTAGCCAGGTCCCAGGTGAAGACTGGCTTCACTGCCACATCCTTTCTGAGCCTCAGGCAGTGTCACTTGGCAGCAGCCTTGGCCCTCATATACACCTAAATGGATCTTTGGTCTTACTACGGCCTACTTGTATTATATTGCCTTGGGCTACGTGAAACGGATACACAACACCCAGAATATTTTCAAAAGCCTGTCCTCGTCTCTTCCCTTTTTTCCAAAACAGCTTGTGAGCGCAAGAATGCAGAGGCTGCAAGACTCCTGGTGCAGTACAATGCAGATACCAACCATCGTTGCAATCGAGGCTGGACTGCTCTCCATGAGGCTGTCTCCCGAAATGACCTGGAGATTATTGATATCCTTGTGAAAGGGGGTGCCAAGATTGAGTCAGCAAATGCCTACGGAATCACTTCTTTATTTGTGGCAGCTGAGAGTGGGCAATTGGAAGCTCTGAGATACCTTGCAGGATGTGGTGAGTATGGCTTACATGCCTCTATTCATTTAATTCTTAATAATTCAGAGTTTCCCAGTAATTCTCCCTGACAGTTTTTCTGTCTCTGGAGGCCAGACCTAGCCTGCAGAGGCACTAAAACTCTGTTGCTCCTCATGGTGGAACTGGATAGGGTCTTTCACAGAGCATGAAGTACATGGTGTAGACACATGTGCTTCTTCAGCATTCATTCATGGTCACCTACTTTGGGAAGTAATGCAGTGCTGTCTGACTGCATTTCCTAACAGCCTTCTAAACCCACACTGCTGCACACATGTAGCCTCAAATCCAGTCAGTCATAAAAGACAGCTGTAGGTGCTAATAGATGGCAGAAGTTGAACTTCTGGTCATGAACATGTGCAGTGATGGGCAAGGTTAGCTGTCCTCCTTGCAATGTATCCTCTGAAAACAGGTAAAGTACTACGGTAGAGGTGATGGGTTTATATCAAATAGAAGCAGACTCACTCTCCCTATGTGTAAACATTCAAACATATAAACAGAGTGAATTTGAATCTAATTTACACTAAACCTATCCTTTACTGCTCCACTCATGTAAAACAGCTTTACAATAAGAACAGTATCACTATTATTCTGAGGCATATTTTATTTTCACAATGGACTAATAACTTCTGTGTAGGTAAGACTTGGGTCCTGCGCTAGCAAAACAAGAGCTCACCATTGATGAGGATAAGAAAAACTGTTGAAAAAATTAGTATGATTAAGAAAGATACGAGAGTTGGGAAACAAAAAATGTGTTCTGCTGCCAGCTAGTCTTGTCAAGAGAATTTTGTATGACCAGTTAGTCCATCATGCTGCTTGTGACTTAAGAAACTAAGCCAGAATGTGATGTATGTTTCAAATTAGATAGATACTAAGATTTCCTTAAAGTTCAGTTTTGAGAAAAATACACAAGAAAAAAATCCAATAAAATTGTCCAATTGTTTCAAGCCCTGAAAAGCTCTTCTGAGAATCCCAGGAATGATATCATTCATTGTTTATGATAAGCAATTTTCGTAATAAAAAGGGTTTCTTTCTCATTAGGAACGTAGTCCTGTGTTATGTTTTGTCACTGTAATTCTCCTGATGTTTCCAGCTACAGCATCTTCAAAGGGCTAAACACAACACAGATGTTTCAGCTTAGGGTGAGAGCCCAGGGAAATGTTCTCATTGGCAGGGAGTTTTCATGATCAAACAGAAGACTGATCAGTTTCTTTATTGGAGTTTAGAAGCAGAACTCCAGTGAACTGTCATTCCCATTTAGGATACACATAGAGCAGCCTTCCTGAGAACACCATGGTACAGTATATGACAGTCAAAACCCAGGCTCAAGGGCCTTAAATATCTACAACAGAAAAAGCTAGATTCCAAATTTTTATGGCAGAAAAGTATTGTCTTGGTTTATACTTGTGTAAGCCAAGCACACATTAGAGCTCAAGAAAAAAATTCCCAAATAATCTAGTAGTTCATTGATAATATTTATCTTTTTTTTTAGTAAAACTTACCATTTGAAGCCTAGCTCCAGCCCTCATGAAGTGAAGAGACATGGCCTCAGGTGCTGAGTTTTGAAATGCAATATTCATTGATTAAGGCACACCCAAATAAAAGCTGTTTAGAATTGTTGATCAGCACCTTGCAGATGTCATTTTATAGAGTATTATTTTAGCCTGGATACAAACTAAAATTAAAAAGGAGTATAAATACTATAAATGTACTTACAGTGTGAATATATAGAGTGTAAATGATAAATATAAATAAATATATAGCATAAATAGATATCCATAGAATTTTGGAGAGCACCTATTGAGATAATCTAGTCCAAACTCCTGCTCAGGAATGGTATATATACATAGTGTAAACACATAAATATTAATGGAATTACTGTCTTTGAAGGAAAGGCCATGCCATATAAAGAACAGCCCATTTAAAATTGTTTTTACCTTTGAGTTACAGCTGAATGGAGCCTGGATTCATGATTGGGACCTAATGGTTGCCACCCATGATAAATTGTCCCTCATAAAATTCCCATCATATTACAAGCCAATGTAAACCTATGACATAAAGGTTTATAACCTATATGACTGTACCACCTCTGATATGACTGTGTTCACATCCCCATCCAGCACATTTCATAGCTCCAGTGTCATGGAAATATAAGTGTTCATTCAAAGTATGTTCCTCTCATCTAGTTTTAACCTTTTGGTGCTAAAAGGTTCTCTTCCTTCCTAGGTGCTGACATAAATACACAAGCCAGTGATAATGCCTCTGCTCTTTATGAAGCCTGTAAAAACGGACACGTGCATATTGTGGAGTTTCTTTTGTCCCAAGGAGCAGATGCTAACAAAGCCAATAAGGACGGCCTGTTACCTCTTCACATAGCAGCCAAAAAAGGGATTTGCGAGTAAGTTTTAGTTAGTTTCATGGTTTCATCTTTTACACAAGAATCCAAAGTCCTTACGAAAAGGAGAATGTAATGTCCCAGATCTAATGCTAAGCATTGTGAGCAAGGCAGATACCAGCTGAGAAATGGGCTTTCTGCTTGCAGAGCTCAGGCTAGAAACTATACACCGAAGAGTGTGTTTGGAGGTTGGGATGGGATAGGGTGAGCAGGAATGTGGGGTGAAAGACTCCTTTAATTTTATCAAGACATCACATATTACAGCTAAATAACATCATGTATCTTGGAAGTGGATTAAACTGAGGACCTCAAAACATTCTTGAAATAAAATAGAAGAAGTATTGGTGGGGGAGTGTTGGTCCATACTAGCTTTTACAGCATAGTTTGCAGTCATTTTCCTACATGGGCCCGTTGTGATTCTTCTGCACAAGCAGAAGGTGCTGGATTCATCTCTGGTGTGTTCAGGTTTTAATGACAATGGTTCAGTTGCTGACAGCAGGAAGTGGTTAAGTAAAGTTCTAGGGCATTAGTGAGACTGTTGCTAGAATATGGTGTCCAGTTCTGATATCCTTCCTTTCAGAAACCTTTCAGGAAACCAGAAAGGCTCCAGAAAAGAAGGACAAGAATATCTCATGGTCTGGAAAAATATATTTTATTAGAGAGTGATTAAATAACCCGTAATTGTAACAGACAAATGCATAAAAAGACCCACTGCTTTCTTTCTGAAATTAAATGTGTTTCGGATAGAGCTGAGCATATTCCTTAAACAAGGAGAAAAGTAACTAGTGGAAAAAATGAGCAGCAATTGGGTAGAATTAACAGTTCTCGGAAACAGAGGTTTTTCTAGGCAAGCAACAAACTAGTGTCTGTGATAAAGAATATAAATTTAGAAGATGCTGTCTGGAGATGGGATGTTGCACTGTCATGTAAGTAGTAACCTGGGACATTGCAGCATACTTCTGAGCCTGAACTCCACAGCATTTACTTCTGATCCTAAAGCAAGTTTTAGTTCCTGTGTTTAGCCCCTCACTGCTGGAAGAGTGAGTGACCCACAGCTAATTTTGCATTGCAGTTACAGACCCCTTTGGTGACTGTAGAGAACTCTTCTGACTAACACAGTTTATATCAAAATACTTCTACAACAGGCAAATGAGAGTGTCTGTCCAACTGCAGTGACTGTTTCTGCACAGTACAGCTATCTTTGCAGAGAGCTGTTCAAGTGGATTCCTACATATTTCTGAGGAATAAAATCTTGAACATCACTACACCTGCCCATAATGTTTTTCATTCTAGCATTTAGATTTGCTTGGGAATGACAATCAAGCTTCTCAAATCACTTTGATAGACCTGAAGATATTAATTTTCTGTAGTTGGAGTAGGCCTGGTTCCTTGTGCAAGCTGTGTATTCTAGAGGGCAGCTCAGTGTCAATTTACATAACAGGTTTACACACTTACAACATGTACATGAATACCCTGCACTGACTAACATAAGTATGATTCAAAATTTTCTCCAGGGTTTGAGTTACAAAGTCATTTCTTGTGCAAGAAACAGTTGTTCACTTTCTAAAAAGTTTATCTGAAAGTACAGTAAGTTGATCTGAATCCAATTTGCATGTAGTGTATGGGCCAGCTTTTTGAATCTTTCACTCTCCTCAGTAGTCTCACACTCTGAGCTGAAAAGAAATTTACACAGAAACTCCACAACCTGAGTTCACCTCTGGGTTATGAAAGCAAGGGCCTGATTCAGAGCTCATATCAATTATTCCCAACAACCAGCAGCACAAATGAGACCAGAATTTAGTTCAAACTCTGCATTCCTTCACTTGTAAAAGACTGAACACAAATTTTGTGCACAACTGCTGCAAACTAAGTAGAAAAGAAAGACAAAAGAAAAATATATTCTCTTATAAATATTTATCTAAATGACAAAGCTTTAGCCCATTTGGCTGATCATTCTTAATTCCTTTGGTATTCAGTAAAATAACACCCTGCATGGTGACCTCTGTATTCCTGCAGATTTAGTACGTAATTCTGCAGGAATTCCACACTTCAACATTTTGCCAGAGCACGAAGGCTCTCTACCATCAAAAAAGCCAAGAATGTGGTCCCAAGGCTCAACTGTCAACTCTTGTTGCTTGGTGTTTGTTTATTTTAAATGACACCTTGTCAATACTGACCTGAAATTCATAGGGGTCATCTCATAAGCTGTAGGACAATCACAAGCAGTCATTTAACTCTTTCCCCCTTCGAACTGAGATGTTGAGAAGGGAAGACTTTGTGAAGTGTGGGCAGATTTATTAAGTAAATACAAGTCAGTAAACTCTTGGCATGCTCACACTAAGGATGCTCTGCCTCCCGCTCCATATAACCTCTAACAAATAGAAAACACAGAAGCAGGTGTCAGGGATAAGGGGAATCTTGGCA
This sequence comes from Oriolus oriolus, assembly GCA_013400235.1. NCBI lineage: Eukaryota > Metazoa > Chordata > Aves > Passeriformes > Corvidae > Oriolus > Oriolus oriolus. Next base: position 115,563 of record VXBT01007848.1, read on the forward strand.
CTATTTAAAAACTGTACATGAAGCTCATCCCTGGGGCAGACAGGGGATGTCATCTGACTTGTCTGGCCTTGGCTGCCTTCACTTGAGTTGCATTCTCCCTCTAGAGAAACAGGCTCCAGAGGCACCATATTACTGAACTGGCCCACTGTGGAGGGTGAGAAAGAGACACAGGTTCAAGCTACGCAATTAAACTGATCAAACTTTGGTGCTTCCTGCTTGTCCTACAGAAATAAAGGTGGGGTACAGGGACTGTACTGAGCTCTAGAACACTGAAGCATTTGGATGCAGAGCCTCAGTGTGGCACCCCTGCAGCGAGGTTCAGGTTCCACTTGCAGACAGAAATGATGCAGTGCCTCTTTAACTCAGATGTGAAGAGCTGGCTGAAGCACATATGCTGGAGGGAAAGAACAAAACAGACCCTTAAATCTTCAAAACATTTGATCATGGGATGACTAATGCTGGTACTTGGCGTAGTGTCCTCACAGTGCTCTGTGCCCTTTTTGTTATTAGGCTCTTACAGAACATTTGCTGAGGGTGGGAAGTTGCCAGCTCACTAGCACCCAAACCTCCTGCTCCCTGGCAAGTGTCACAGTGCTGGAAAATTAGTGTGACTGCTTGAAGAAAAAAAAAGTGCTTTATTTCCCAAGATATTTACATAATTTAAAAAGCTTTTTTGTTTAAAAATGAGATGTAGAAGTAACTTGGAGACATCAACAGTCCATCATGTAAATAGGAACATAATCCTATAAAGTGCTATGCATCTTCAACCCTTATGTCAGCTCCTGGGAGTGTTGCAGGCTCAGTCTTTCACAGGATCACAAGATCATCACAGACAAAGGTTTTACTGGCTTAGTTCATTCTGTAAATATATGTTTGAGGGCCCAGTGTTGGGACCAGCCATTGCAGTCAAGCTGAAGATATGCAGCATTTTAAAGAAGACACACTACATGGTAGGAAACTGAGCTTTGCATGTTTGTGTGTCACCAGAGCTGTTGACTGCTGGGTAGAGTAGTCTGCAAGGGAGGAAAAGAGGAGGAGAAGGTGTGCTTGGCTTCCCAGCTCACACAAGCTCCTATTTAAGATATCCCTCTCTCCACAAACATTACACAGGGAGTGTGGGCAACTCTTGAGACAGCAGGCAGACTCAGGTTGGATGGTCCCTAGGCTCTTTCTGAAAGTAGCTTAAGGTGACTTGTCTATATCTACAGGATCAATCTAGGCCCTTGGCTAAATCACCCAACATTATGAGCAGGAAATTAGGGTTTAACCCATGGGATTGCCCATGCAGCTCCAAAGACACCTATGCAGACATAAAAATGATGATGGATTTGCGACTGCAGGGCTCCTGTGCATCATATATTTGAAATTCATATTGCATATTAGAGCAGCTTGATTTATATTGTGTGTTTAAGGCCACATCACGCTTTCCAATAGCAGTCCCTCATTTACTGGGGTTTAGGACTTGGCTGTACATTTTTTTGTCTCACAGCTGAAACATGGAAACCAGCCTGGAAAATATTTTTACTTGTTTTTCTCCCTTTTACTAATTGTCTTTTTGGATCCCCATGATCTGGGATGGACACTGATAGCCTCATGGATTTGCCACAGCCAAAAGCCACACAGTGAAGGCCTCCAGGACAGGGATCAATGCAGGGTACTAACTGAATTGTAAAATCTAGTAGGGAGGGCCTGGGAACCAAATCTGTAGCTTATCCTAGCTCAGTCCTATAGAGATGGGGTTTCACTCCTGTCTGGTCTCAAGCCTATTACTGTGGCTGTGACCTGCAGGACCTGCCAGTCTTTGTATTGGCACCGTTCTCTGCTCAGCAGTAAAGCAAACCCTGTGAAGGCAGGGAGATACATTCTCTCTGCTGGCACCTCAGGCTGGAGGTTGTGCGCCTTTTCCTTCATTCCTACCCACAGCATGGTGATGAAGGTGCAGAATATCTGGTAGTTCCTGGCTGGTTGTCTGCCATTTGGTCTGTGGAACCTAAGAGAAGTTATAACAGAGTGGGTGAGTGCCAGCATGTTGTCTCTTCCATTGTAACTGCCCCCGTAGCCACCATTACATCATAGAAACTGGGTGATAATCTCAAAAAAATGTTTTCCTCCATGAAAAGGAAAGGTCACACAACTCACATTTTTGCCTAGGTAGGTGCACAGGGAGCTGCTGACAGGTTTGAGGTTTGTGCCCTGGTTTCTCTGAGTTGTTCCTGTGCCCGAGTTAGTGGGCTCTGCCTTACTGGTACAATCACAAAGCTATGATTTGCTGTAGGGTTGTAGATCCCCTAGAGCTCACTGCTGCTCACTGAGTCTCCTCCTGGCAGGATTGTCTCCATGCTGATCCCTGTGACCAGCCGCATGCGTGTCAAGCGCAGTGGCATCAGCCCCCTGCACTTAGCGGCCGAACGCAACAACGACGACATCTTGGAAGAGCTCATAGATGCTGGCTACGAGGTCAACACTGCCCTCTCTGATGAACGGTCCTGCCTTTACGAGGACAGACGCACCACCCCGCTCTATTTTGCTGTTTTTAACAACAATATCTATGCCACAGAGCTGCTGCTGCAAGCCGGAGCCAACCCCAATGTTGACCTCATTAACCCATTACTCATCTCCATCCGCCATGGCTGCCTGAAGACCATGAAACTGCTTCTTGACCATGGAGCAAACATTAATGCCTATATATCAAGTCATCCTACCACATTTCCAGCTACCATCATGTTTTCAATGAAGTACCTTTCCGTGCTGAAGTATCTCCTGGATCTGGGCTGTGACGCAAGTTCCTGTTTTGAGTGTCAGTACGGAAATGGCCCACATCCTGCATTAAATTACAGACGGGAAAGACTTAATGATCCTCAGCTGACCAGGGAGCCAACTGTAGTACAGGTAAGCACTGCCTAGTCTACCTACAGGACTTCTGAGGACATCTCCTACCGTGGATTTTGACAATTTTAGTGTATTTTTTCTTCCAAATTTTTGAGAGAAAATTCCACTATCTCTAGTTTATTTACAGAAAAAAGGCTCAATATGAGTCTGCAAACATTCCAAGTTTGCATCCAATGACAGCAGGAAGGTAGGCAACAGCCACTGTGGCCATAGCTCGAATTTACAATGAATTGTAGCCATCTTGATAGACTTACTGACACTTCTACAATGCTCGTTTCCTCTGGACCTGAGGTGCCAGGAGTGAGGCATATTTTCCTGACAAACATATGGATGATAGCATATGGGTGGTAGAAACCTTCTTTTTTAATTTACCCTGTAGGATTTGTTTTGTCTGATACAGAATGTTAGCCACTAGTTACATTAAAACAATAGAGTGCTTCACTCTATGAGAGTAAACTAGTGAATGTAAACAACTGCAATTTCTGAGTCTACTGGATAAGCACTCATGGAGAGAGAGCATAAATTATTACATTAGCTATATGACTGAATTATATTTGAAGTTTTCACAAAAGATTAGGTCCATGAGTTCATATTTTCAAAGCCACTTCTAGGCTTTAGATACCTACTTTTTATACATGTATCTTTGCAGTCCTTTCTAAAATGCAGCTGGGCTCAGCTTCCATTGGGCTGGAATTGGACTCTCAATCCCTTAAAGGATTTTGCAGAATCTCAGATTACACTTTTTTCCTGCTTTCTGTATGTTCTGTCCTTCCAGTGTATCTCAAAACATAATGCTCCACCCAAAATCTGCTGTCTTTCCACATGCTACACAAAAATGAAATCTCAGTCTTTGTATTTGGCAAAGAATTGGGGAAGAAATAATTCAGCTTCTATCTAGTTTAAGTGTAGCTTTGAGGGATTCAGAAGAATTCCGAAGGTATGGTTACCAATATATGTTCTTTGGTGGTGGAAAGAATAAAGGAAAACATTAAAAGATCCTAGGAAATCTTGACCTCTTTATCAGTCCTGTCTTCCAAAAGACTTTACTCTCCAGTAACATATCTGTGGAAAAAAACCAACCAAAAAGAAAATCTTACCAAGAGAATTTTAAGAGTCCATCACAATAATCTCTCATCCTAATCAGGGCTTTACCCTCAAGAGTCTTTGTCACAACAAAATTCCTCCAGGATACCATATTTTTTGTCAAAGAAAAATTTATAAAATGTATCATCTCTAGTTCTTGATCTGTGATATGGTAGCACATCGAGTGAACAGATAGAATTCCAAGACAAGGAGAGAGGGTTTGTCTGTAGCCCTCTAGGGTATCCTAGCCACTCAAAACCAGTTCCTTCTGGATCTCACCTGAAACTATTGCCTAAGAAAATATTAGGTCACTCTCAAAGATTCATTGCCTCAAAGGTCACATCACACGAGGCAGTGATAGCAAAAGCTGGATAAAATTTTATCTATGCCCAGAGAGAAAGCAGTGAGGACAGATGCACAAAGAAAAAAAAGTAATTCCTTCCCTCTAATGTTGTTTTTAATTTGCTTTTATTGCTAGGATTTTGGCTAATAAAAGTGAGGCTTGTGTGGAAGCTTCATGATACGTAGTTATGATATGGTTTATATTCTGAAATACAGAGAATCTTATGAAACTACAGCCTTTTCCACACAAAGGATGTTCACTTTCTATTTTCTTGTGTAAGATTATGTAAGGATAATAAATCTGAATTTTTAGTCTTTATAAAGGCTACAAATTACTGTAACTGGATTTGGAAAATGCACAAATATAAATCATCACTGATGCTACTAAATTAATGTGTCCTGGAGAAAGTGAACACAGAAAAATGGTCACTGACTCCCTCCACGTTTCCAGAACTGCTGTTGATCCCGGGAAGGTGGGGACAGCAGTACGGTACTGCCACGAGAGGGCATTCGGGTTTCTGCCGAGAGCACAGGCTCAGAGCCACCTTGTCCCTGAGGCAATCCCACTGCCTGGTGTTGCAGTTTTGCATTGTTTTTATTTTGCTGTGCTTATTTTCCTGCAATGTGTTTTGAAACGTGTTTATTCCAGAAGATGTTTTTGTAAGCTGAGCTTGTGAACAGGGAAGAGAGAAAAAGGCAGGCAAGGTCTCTGGTGGAGACAAGAAGAGAGCAAATAAGATACAGTGTTTTATTGCCCTACATGTGTCTTCATTTCAACTCTAACAAAGCAGTTACTGCAAGGAGCTGGTAGTGCAGATGCCCAGTCTGTGCACGGGTAAGTGCAGGGCAGTGACACATGCACTGGAGAGTGACAGCCAGATAGACAAAACTGAACTTCCTATAAGCAGCCCAGGTAGGAAACTGTGGGTTGTCCACTGCGGTCCTTCTGACATTACTGTCTCTAGTTGTCTTGGGAAACATTACATGGTGATGTTCAGTGAAAAATAAAAGTCAGAAGAGTAGTAAACACCTCTGTGAATGCTCTCACCTTCAACAAAATAACCTTATTTTCTGCAGCTTTATTCTTTACTAGGTGAACTAATATAATTTTACTTCTGAATAAGAATATTCACAGAAGAGGTTAATGATTTTGAGTTAGGACTTACGCATGTATGTAGAATTTAGGGGTTTTCCTACTTCATCTATCCCGACACATGTATAATCAAATTTGATCTAGTTACAGGAACTTAAACTGAGAGACATTTAAGCTGGTGCATTTTCTTTCCTGTTTGGTGTGGGCTTGGAAGGTGTTTGCAGACAGTCTGAGTGACTAAGTTGATGAGTAGTGCTTCAGCCACCATCATTCCATAGGGTCCAGCCATGTGCCTGAGTTCTTATCCACACAGCATGATTTAATTCCTGTTAAACTTCCTGACTGCTTGCATGCAGATTACAGCCACAGATATCTTCATCATATACAGAATGCTAAGAGAGACAGATGAAACTGACTGGTATTATATACATATTTAGATTAAAGTGGGCAGATTTTTCTAAAATGAGACTGTGTAAAGTCAGGTCCTTAAGTCTGTTCTCCAGTATCTCCAAGCAGCCCTCCATGCAATGGATCTGGGTACTCTGCAGCTTGCACCGGGGACAATAGAAAATCTGCATGATCCAGGACTGAGTAAGGAAGGTGCCCCTCTATTAGGCCCAGGATAGTTCTCACATGAGTGAGTAAAACGGCCTGGGATTCATCTGTGCAGAGATTTCTCCAGACTTGTTTCTTGTAAGGTGTTTGGTCCCCCAAAGCTGCAGATACTGGCAGATTCACAAGAAGCAGGAGATGCTGCACTCTTCTGAATCTCCCTCTTTCCCTAAGATTCCTTTTTGCCCCACAGAGCCCCTCTCAAGAAGGGAAAGGACGCAGCATGCTAGGTCACAGGGCCCTAAACTGCATGGACCTTTCAGTAGCCCCTGACTAACTTGGGGCAAAGATCCTCTGCCCTTGCATTTCTGTGGAAGTAGGATCTTAGGACTTGTAAACAATTCAGCATTATTCCACACTCCAGAGCTAGGACTTCACCAGGGGTTTGTGTCATCCTGTGATTGCAAAGAGGGGGTTCTACCCTCAGCTGGAAAAGAATAGGCTTTAGTTGAAGTTTTCTGAAGGGAAACTGGTGACTGCCTTCACAGCTGATAGAGGGGAGGTACCATCAAAGCTGTCAAGGCAATTGCAATTGTTGCTATTTCCACAAGTGCATTTATGTCCCACTGATGGTAGTCAATCTGTTTTTCCTTGAAGTTTTGTGAAATGGTGTCTACTCCAGAGATAAGTCGCTGGGCCGGGCCGATCATCGATGTTCTTCTGGATTATGTGGGTAACGTGCAGCTCTGTTCCCGGCTCAAGGAGCATATTGACAGCTATGAGGACTGGGCTGTCATAAAAGAAAAAGCAGGTATGGTCTCCCAGAAGAGAATCTGGCACAAATAGTCCCAGTGTTACATTCAAAACCTCAGTCACCATCTCCTCTTAGTATTCATCCCATAAACTTGAAAGGATTTCCCTGCTGTGACTGACCAGGTACAAGGGTCAGAAATTTCTGGGGTGTCACTGGCTCTGTGGTGTGAAATGCACACTAGCCATTGATCTGACCCACTGGGAATGAGCTTTGCAGTGCAGAAAGGCCCATTTGGATGTACCTGGGGTGCAGTCAGATCAGGACAGGTGGGCAGCGCAGCCATCTGCACAGCAGCCTAGCAGGCACCAGTGGCCTTTAAAGCCTTTATTAATATTCCACTCTCCTAATACCCTTTCCCTCAGGAAGAAGTCTTTCATAGATATTATCAGAATCAGTGTTCTGCCACCAAGCTAAATTTGGTACCTATTGCATTTATTTTCAGTGGGAAGGCTGAATACTTTGAAGTGGCTCATTTAAATCCTCCCAGAAAGCCCATTGCTATGGCTGAGATGGGTACAGCACCCCATCCTCCAGCCCCACTTCTTTCCCCATGTCATGCATCAGAATAGATGATCTGCCACCAATCCCAGACACATTATCCCTTCATTACAGGAAAAAAACCCCTTTTTTCATTCCTCCTTCTCCCATTTTCCTGACACTGTCCTGCTCAAGCTGAGCTCAAGTCTCTCAAGTTAAAACCTCTTCTGCTTATGTTTCTGACCCACCTGTCTTTCAGAACCTCCACGACCTCTTTCCCATCTTTGCCGCATCAAGGTACGGAGCCTGGTTGGAAGAAGCCGCATTAAACTCCTTGACACGCTGCCTCTGCCTGACAGACTGATCCGGTACTTACAGCACGATTACTCGCAGTGACCCCAAGCACGCTGCACACGCAGCAGCTTCCCAGCGTGGCACCCAGCATCACCACCGTGGCACAGGTGCACACCAGGGAGGAATTGCTGCTGGCTTGGTCAAGCACCCTCCCGTGAGTAATCTAAGAGAAATGTGCTTTTGAAGCATGAGTGAGAAGAAAATGGAGGAGACAGCTAACATAGGAGACTGTTGTTAGGTTTTTCAGGAGAAAACACATACGGTTCACCTCAGACCTTAGTCTGCAAAGAAGAAGAAATGAAAGCCAACACTGGCAAATGAGTAGTGCTGAAGCAAGTATCAGTGAGGAACTCAAAAGTATCCTGAAGCTGTGGTGGAGCTTAGCATCCTTGCTGTGGTCACAATTCAGAACTTGTCAAAAATTAACATATTTGGGAAAACAGTCACATTACTTTCACTGACTGAGATTTTTATTGTAGTTTCTATTCTATTGTTTGGATTTCTTCTAAGTGTGTTGGTTGCTAATTCCCTGATATTTTGACACCACCTTGCTAACACTTTTACTTCTTTTTTTGTACCTTTCTTATTGAGTACTTGATTTCTGAACATTCAAATCTCAGAACTCTTTAATAGACTAAAATCTAGAAAAGCTGAATCCTTTAAAAGTCAAGAAAAGGTTTATTTAAGGAGGATGGAAGAATTATTTGCACATAGTGAATGCAGTTCATTCTGTATTATATTTGCAATATGAAGTAAATGAAATTCTGCTTGAGAGAATTTCCTAGACTGGGGATTTGAAAGCAACCCTGAGCTCTTTTATTTTTGGTGTAAATTTTTTGAAGTAGCTGAACTGTAAACAGTAGTTTTATGCTTTCATGAAGCTGGTGTCAGAACAGAACAAAGCCCTAGAGGAGCAGGAACAGAGAGTGATGTGAAGGAGAGAGGCAACACTGCTGAACCAACTTATTCTCTTCCTCCCCCAGAAGATCTCTACAAAACTCATCCTCTCTGACCTCCTTGGACCTCTGTGGCTATAACAATACCATGATTGAAACTAAGAGAAATTGTTTCAAAATTATGGAAGTCAAACTTCAAAATTTATGAAAATGGATACCCAGAATTAGGTTTCCAAATCCTTACTCATGTGCCTAAACAATGCCAAGTTGCTTGCACCAGGTGTCGTTCCAATTAAACCAGGGGGATCATATTCAGTATCAGATATTACTGAGGCAGAATAAAAATCTCAGAATTTAGCCCTCAATTTTCTGACTTTGGAAGTTTGAAGTATCTATTAGCTTCCTTTGACACTAATGAAAGTTATTATCTCTGCTTCTTTCAAAATTAGGTCACCTATTTACAGCTCAGATCCACAACTGATTTATGGCAGCTTAACAAGTCACCATCTATCTGCTGAACCACTATAATTGTCCGTGAAATTCTTTTATTGAAGTTTTTAACAAGTCACATTCCCTCACAGCTGGGGAGGCCAAGGAGCCCATGAACAGTTATTGGCAGTGACTACAGCTCACTTGACAGGTGTGACTTGCTGAACTGCTTTGATGAGTGCTTTATTCCTCACTAGGCATCTAAGAAAGTATGGAAGAAACTAAATTTGGAACTACATCTTTGCAGATCTTATGCTAGAAGCACACTCCTTACCTTAGGTGACAGAGGAGCTGTGCACCATGGTCTGCTTGGAGTCCCCACCAAAGACCTTACAGATCTGGTTTTGTTTGTTGATCTGCATACCATCCACAGAATATGATAGAAATGTAAGTAGGGAAAATACATTGCACTGAGTTTTATTTGTGTGGAGTTTATACCTTAACACAGGACTAAAGTGTGTTGCACAAATACAAGTAATACAATCTGTCTGGGCACACAGACTGTGATGACTTCGTGTGAAATGTGTTCATCACTTGTGGGACAGGATGTGAGCATAAAAGGGACTGGTTACAGGATTGCTTACTCTGTCAATTGCTGTCCCCTTTATAAATGTAAAAATTGGAAAACCACAGATTCGATTCACACTGAACACTGATCTTCTTGTGAAGCTTTGGAAAGTCAGGTGAGATTCCTCCACTGCTGAAGTTTCATTCAGTAACTTCCTTTACTGCCAGTTTAAGATCTACTCCCTTGTCTCCTGCAGCGTGAAGAGAGAATTGGTTCAGGTTAGAAAAACATTGGGTGGAGAGAAAAGGATGGGGAGTAAGAAATCACTATATCAGTTCTGCTAGTGAAGGCCCTGTACTGGTAAGCAGTACCTGGAGAGACAGAAAATCACTGTGGAGTTCATGCATCTCTCACTTTCTGGGGCTGAACAACGAAGGTCTGGGTCTTACATTGATATAAATCAGAAGTCCTTGAAATCAAATAAGTATAACAAAGCAGAGTTGTAGAGGGTGATGGATACAGACAGAGCTTGGTGGAGACCACTTCAGTGTTTCTCTGGTGTGCAGTGACAGCCCTGGAGACCCTGGCAGGTAGAAGGGTTCACAATCACCATCTACATATATAACTCCAGAAGTGGAATTTCATAAGCTATCCCAAACTGGGAATTTCCCCTGAGAAAACATTCTTGTGTCCACAAAAGTCTAGCAAGTAGCAATTTCTTCTTACGTCCTTGGAGAAGCTGAAACTGGGTTTGAATGGGACGAATATGGAAAGCCCATTGCTTCTTTCAACCAAGAGACCTTCATTTCTATTGGGAGATCCATGTCCTGGTTGCTGTCAACCACCTGTCCTGAGCAGGAGTCACTGAGCCAGAGAGCACTGGTCTGACGGGAACATAACACAGCTGTGGGAAGGATAAGTGCGTGCTGTGCACAGAAACTGAGGTGAGAAGAGTGTATCTGTTAGAGCGGAATCTGGTAATTACAATGTTATTAAGTCCTTTCTGCTTTATCTTTAAAGCAAACCCTCACACACTCAGTTTACATTTATTTGTACTGAAATGGAGCCCACTACCTCTCCACTCCAGTCACTGACATACTATTTTATGCACAATACTGAATCTGCACTAATTCAATGTGCCTTTAATGCATCTATCTAGAAGTTACTGTGAATAAAAAACACTCCAAAACCCAGGCAAGCCAGGCTTTGTAAGCAGATCAGTAATTCTAGTGCAAGGTGAAGTGGCTTGTTTTACTGAGTGTGATAGATAGACTCCTTCAGAGACGATGACTTTATGTGAAATGTTCTAGGAATATTTCATGACCAGGTTACTGTACTTTTTTTACTGCAACATGTGCAATTCACTTGATGTTCTTGTGCACTTTTTTGACTTTTTTATTTCATTTTGTATGAAAGTTTTTTCATTTACCTCTCCCTTCCCATTATTTATAAAAGCTCTTGTGTTTTTAGAAGTTTAAATATGCATTGTTCTAGTAAATAGCAGCTCTCAAATGTTATGTTTCCATCTTTTGAACAAAGTATGAATAAACAAGTAGATTCTGAAGGACTATCAGCTTTCCTGAATAGCAGCATCAACCATCGACCAGCCAAACACAAAAATATCCAGGAAAATTCTGAATCAATCCAAGCTTGAACTATTAATAATTCTGATGTTAAGCTCAAGGATGAGAGAACAGTAAGTATTGCTAGAGAGGAGACAGAGTTGCTATTATTTGCAAACCTTTCGCAAAGTCTCACACATCCCCATTCAGGGATTTTGAATATACTAAACAATTGTCTTCTGTTCGTTTGTGTTTTACATCACTGCTGCTCCAGTTCAAAGCCCTAGCAAGGGCCACTGCCTGCCTTGGGCTGGGGGTGGGGGGGGAGCTTCCATGTCACAAACGATTTTGAAAAAGTAACACTAGTTTAAATCTGAGTGTAGAAGCACAAATATTTGAGTCAGAGGTCATTTAGCATGGTCTGTTTCAATCCTTCATCATAACTTTAAAACGCACTATTCTACTACATGGAAAATGTGCAGCAATATACATTCAAATAAGAAAGAGTTTAAAAGAAGGAAAAAAAGAAAACTAGGAATTTAATATTCAAAAGATAGAAACTTGGTTTTAACTCTTCTTTCTTTGGATTTCTTCAGAAATAAAATTTATACAGAGGCTATCCACTTTGCCAAGAATTTTAATTTTTATAGAAATCCTTATTCTGATGTGATCCACAGCACTTCGAAATTTCCCTTCTGAACTCAAGGAGGAACACTTGAGCACAGCAACCACTGCAATACCAGCAGTTCATTCCATGACCTGGTCTAGCCACCCAGATGGAAATCCAGACCAATACCAAGGAGGCTGCTCTGCATTGATAGTACTGAGACAGAGTTCAGTAATCTGGATTACAGCAGCGACACAGAACTACTGATGTGAGAAAAGCCCCCCATTTCCACATACAAAAACTTCCTTGCCTACAAGTCTGTAAATTAAAAGCCCTTGTTCTCCTGCCTTTAACTTCAGTGGCTCTGGTTCCTGTTACTCTCCTTTAGGAGAGGGACAGAGTTTCCTCATGGATTTTTTCAAAGAAAGAGAAAGGCATCTAAGTGTGTTCCTATCTTCACTTCTGGACCAAGAGCTAACCTGACGTCTTTAACCCCTAGATTAGCTCTTTAGCACCCCACACCTTGCACGTAGTTGCAAGTATTTGCTACCAAAGACATTTCCTGCTCCCTGTCCTACAGGTATGGTCTGTACTGGCTTGATACATATATTAAGTGCCATAGCAGGGTGAAAGCAATGAAAGCCATCTCCACTTCTACTTTTCACTTGCACTACTAACATCTTAACAGACATTGTTTCCATAAAAGTGAACATTGGTGGGATGTGTGATGTTTGGGGAAAGAGTAAACCACTTGTAGCCTGGGAGTAGAATCACAGAATATTCTAAGTTGGAAGGGACCCACAAGGATCATCAAGTCCAAGTCTTATATGAATGGCCCCTACAGGGATCAAATCCATAACCTTGGCATTATTAGCACCAGGCTCTAACCAACTGAGCTAATCCCAGTGGTAGTTCATATCCTAATAAAAGGTGCAACCTGGTTATATAATACCAAGGCCATCAGAAGATACAAAATTATACTCTACAATTGCTTCAGATGATAATCTTTTTAATGACTGCAATGCACTCAGATGAAGTGTTTTCTGGTTTTCCCCTTGAAGAGATATCAGGAGTCATAGAGAGCTATACTAGTCAGAGACCAAACCAATCAAGGCCACTTTTTATTGAATGCTGGGAGAAGTTCCCATTAGCTTCAGCAACAGCAGGTTCAGGCCCTGGGAGATCACGGGTGTCCATTCTCTGGCCCTTTTTCCTCCCAAAATATACTTCTCTTGACTTCAGTGATTTACTCCAGTATAAACAAATAGATACATACACCTGCAATATTAAACCTGTCACATCACATGTTCTGTGTCTTAGTACCACTTTCTCCATGGGTTTAAGAGAAACCTAACTTAAAAACACTTCCTATTAAATTCTCCAATGCCAATTTGTTAAAAAAAATTAGGAAGATACTAGGCAAAACATTCACAGACAGGTCTTGTGGTAACATCTTAAAATCAGCCAAAATAAAAGATGTCTCTCAGCCAGAAATCAAGGCAGTCTATTCTTTACTTTTTTCTTCCATCACACCTAATGGTTTTTTATTAAACTAATACAATTCCTCATTTATTCTGTTGATGCAGAGCAATTCCTCATGTGGAAATTAATCTTGCTTCCATTTGCACCAGCTTAGCACTAGCTAATATCCTAGCCCCAGAAGAATTACTTCTGATTTATATCAATCTGAGCAAGCTGAGATTTCAGCCCTCATATCTCCCCACCAGCTGCAAATCAAACCTGTGTCTACCCAGTGGGGCAAAACTAAACAGACTGCATTTGCAGAATCACCAAAATAAAACTACCGCCTTTCTTTCCTTATTTTTTTCTTTTAATTCTCTCAGTATTTACATACGACAAGAGCTTAAATCAATCACAAGTGGTTTCTGTATCAAATACCATCCTTCCAGTCTTACATGCAAAACGAAATGACCTGAATATCTTGACTTCTCTGGAATTACTTTTAAGTACAAAAACTCTTTGAATGCATATAATTCATTCCATTTCACTGCTGCTGCCGCAGGGCAGCCCCAGAAAGATGTTCCCACGTGGAGGAGGTCTCCTAGGTGTTACAAGTGCGGCGATGAATGGCCCGCAGCGCCGCTCGCCGCGGCTCAGACAATGACCCTCGATGAGAGACCCGGTGTGCCTCATGCTCCATGCCACCGGCTTCGCAAGGTTTATTCCCGATTTACCCCCATGTACCGAGAGGAGAGTGCAGCCCAAGTACCTTCCCAGCAGTTACTAATTCCCTCCAGCCCGCCCACGAGGCAGAGGGTGTGAGCGCCGGCCTCCTTCCCCTGCCGCTCCGCGCTGCCAGCAGCTCATGCCCGGAGGCTGACCGGGCCTTTCAAATCCCCCTCAGGAGCTGTCGTGTTCGGCATGACTCCGACATCCGCCCCACTAAAGATAGCCAAAAACATTGAAGATGGGTGGGGGGATGGCGGGCTTGGTGGGGATGGGTTTCAGAACCATAGGCCTGTAGAGTTTCTGCCCCGGGCCATCGGCCTCCTTGCAAAAGTGCGGCACCTCCGCCGGCAGCGCGGCCGCGCTCTTCCTCCACAGCCCCAGCCCCGGGAAGGGCGACGGGGGCAACGCGCCCGGGGGCTGGTACACGCCTGGCCCGGGGCAGGGGAAGGGGCAGCAGGTCCAAGCACCCACCCGGCCTGAGAGGGCCCCGGCAGGGTCCTTCTCCCGGGCATGCGGCGCAGGGTCAGGGGGGCTCTCCGGGCCAGCAGCGTCTGGGCTCCTTTTGCTTTTCTTCCCGTCATAGGGAGGAGGGTCTCTGGGGGCTTGGAGCCCCTCAGGGCTGGCAGGAAAGGCCCTGCCCGTCAGGCTCTGGGCCGGCCGTGGCTCTTCCCAGAAGGACGCGGGGAGCTGTCGCTTCCTCATGGGCACCTGGTCCGGTCGGGCAGCCTCCGGTTTTTGCTCCTGCAAAACCCGTTCCCCGGTGAGGGTCTCCTCTGCCTCGGCTGTCTGCATCACCCTCTCGGCGGCAGCCCCGCCGTGGGGGCCGGGGTCAGGTGCCTCGGGCTGGGGGCCGCGGGCCCGGTCCTCCGCCCCCCTGCGCCAGCCGCACTCAGGGGGTTTGCTGGGGTGACACCGTGGGATCCGTGAGTACTTCTGAGAAAACCGCTTGAGCTGCTTCTGCAAGTATTTTCTGTGGTCAACTGACCTGCGACAAGGAGCTGATTTATCCAGAGCCGCTTTGATGTCGCTCGAAGCCAGGTTAACGAAGTTCAGTAGAGTTTTTACCTCGCTGTCTGATGCCATCTCACTGAGTGCACTGTGGAGAGTTTCCCATGAAAAGTTTATAATCCTTCTTCAGACAAACCTTGGCAAACCTGCGAAACATGACAGGCAGATTTTTGAGCAAGAAGCTTTGGTTCAAATAGCACTAAGCAAATGGAGGGAGGGGGAGACGTCAAACTTCTCAGCCGCGCGAATAAGTTGTTGGTCAGCTCGCTTCCATGCAGGGAAGCTCCCGTCGGAGCGGACGCGTGCCCGCAGCCCACCGCCCCGCACTGCTGCCCCAGCACACACCGGCACGGGGACTGGCTCACAAGTGCCAGCCAGCTCAGCGCCTAATCTTGTTAGAGAGCGCTTAGGTGGACAGAAGCCGGGGTGGCCGCCCTGTAAGCAAGCAGGGACACTCACCCGGCGCGCGGCAGCTTTTCTCACCGGTGCTGGCGGCTGCGTCGCTGCAGAGGAGAGCCCCTTCCCCGCTAATCTCGTTAGGCAGGTTACACACCGCCAACCTCGGCGGAGGCGGCCAGGGCCCGCCAGTGTTTGGATGCAGTTTAGCAAGCACTTGAGCAAGCTGAATGAATATCGACTCCAGCGAGTTCGGGGCTCTCCCAGGCCAATCAGAAGCCACTTTGCCAAATACAAAGCATCCCAATCAGGCATCAGCCTCCCCTCCTTGCATTCTTTGCCATCACAAATTGTCTCCATGGGGACAGCCGCAGAAAGACAGCTAATAAATACAATCATTTCCCCATGATTTCTACCATTCTCCCTATCCTCTTCACCCCGATGGAAACCTTTCATTTAAAAATTACACAATCCGAAGGAAAAATGCTGAAGATGAGTTAGGAAAGTTTAGACACCCTTTTCTCTGCCTTCTCCAAAGCTGTCTGGGGGCTGATACTAAACATGCTTCATTGGCACAGGACAATATAATACGGGGGACTGGACTAGCCTACTTTTAACCATTCCCCATCAGAGCATTTTTTTTTTTAAGGGGAGGATGATGTCAGAAAAAGGTAGGAAAGGAACAAATCTCTAAAGAGATGTGCAGATATCCATGGAAAGGGAGCTTGAGCGCTCAAGAATCTTGTCTTTATGTTTGCCCCCTCAATTGAGTTACACAAAAGCTGAATTACCCATTCAAACTACCCGAACAAAAGGATGGAGTTGGATAGTACTCTTGCATCTGTAGTCAAACAGTTAGAGACTTAAATCGAGTCGTCATGATGGAGAAAGAGTTAGACAAAGCCCATAGAATTGCCATCAGCAAACATTTTCCTGTGTCATATTAGTGGGTCTCCATGACTCCCCCTGGCCTGGGGACAATAGCACAAGTTTGCACACTCGACTACTGTCACCCTGCCAACGCTGGCAAGGAGCAGAAACAGGACAATCCTTTAAGGGGAAAGCATGCCCGCTGCAGGGAAGGTAAGAAGAGAGGGAAGAAAAGGCGTGTGAAATGCTAA
The DNA here is from genome assembly GCA_013400235.1 of Oriolus oriolus. Classification (NCBI taxonomy): domain Eukaryota; kingdom Metazoa; phylum Chordata; class Aves; order Passeriformes; family Corvidae; genus Oriolus; species Oriolus oriolus. The sequence continues at coordinate 131,944 of VXBT01007848.1, forward strand.
TTGAGCTGCTTCCTTTACTGATCCAGAGTTATTCGAGCCCTCTGCCTTCTTGAAGGCTTGTCCCTAAGGGGTGACAATTACTTAAAAGCACAGTAAAACCTAGAGCTGGAGGAAGAGAAGAGCAGAAGAGCTGCCCTTGGTGTGCACCGATGACACAGAGCTGGCAGCAGCCTGTATGCCAGCCAGCACCCGCTGCTGCCCACAGCTGAAGAAGGTTTGCTCCTGCTCTCCAGTCCTCAGTACCCTGGGGATGGGAAGACTGGATAGGGGCACAGGACCTGTGCACCCATCATCAGGGAGATGCTGCCAGCTCTGAATCAAACACAGATGTGTGCTGAGGAAAGCAGGGACTGAAGTCCAAGACATTTTGCAAGTACAATCTACCTTACTGATGTGAGGCATCAAAGGCCTGAGCACTGAGCTATGAAAACAGCCACACTTTACAAGTATTTTACTGACTGTTACTTTACTTTATTTCTATTTATCCAATTTTCATCAGAGGAAGCCAAGATCCAGATTGTGCCATTACACGAAAGTCTGGGCAGAGGCCTCAGGGATGACTCTTCAGGATTCCTGTACTGGTGCACTCAACTACTGTGCTGGTGCACTCATCTCTGTTCACACCTTTTCTCTCAGTTTGGCCTGAGCCACATGTGGTGGTGCCCGAGCTGAGGTGTTCCAGGTCTAGGGAGACCCGGGGGTCAGGACATCCTGCAACAGAATGTGCTGCAGTGCTGTTGGCACCACAGTGGGGTGTAACAGTGGCTGATTTGCTACTTGCAGGTGCGCCTCTCTGCTCCTAGAGTCTGTGTGGCCCCCACAGACACTTCTGTGCAGCTGAGGCTACAGGGAGAGGTTTTGTCTAGCTCATTGAAAGAGATGCACACCAAGGGGTCTTCTCTCTTTGCAGGAATAAACTGCCTCCTGTGCTTGAGCTTTCAAACCCAGCCTGGGACACCACATTTCATGGTGCAGACTCCCACTAGACGTAGTTGGTTTCCCAAGGTGGAAAAAGGGAGAGATTGAGAGACATGTGACAGGTGCCTGGGAGTCAAAGATTATCTCAGGATGTTAATGCACTATGTCCTCAGAGGCCTGGGAAACTCGTGTCATGTATTATGAGACCTACATCCAATCTCGGGGGCTCCAGAACCCTGGGCTGTGCTCTGGGACTGAGGGCTAGGGGGTCAGTTGGATTGAGAAGGGTGGATGTGACTTGCCTGCGTACTGGGGGATAACAGACCCGCACACCTCCAACACAGTCACTGCAGAAGCCCTTTTCAAGCTCCTACACTACAGCCATGCCCATCTTCTCCCACAAGGAGGCTTGTGCAGGTTGTGGCTCCTTGGGCACACATGGCAGGCGTGGAGGAGCTCCCTGTGCCTTGCTACGCTCGCTGCTCCGGCATCCCATTCCCCTGCAGCTGGTAACAGTAGGGTGCCAGAGGGGAATGAACCAGCAAGCGGGATTTAAAAACCAGAGCAACCCACCCTTTCAAGGTCAGACTCAGGTTGAGCTGCACAGGGTTTTCTCTAAGAGGCCACCGGAGCCCTTTTGTTCCTCGCTGCTCTCACCATGTTCATCCCAATGTACATGTGAAAGGAACAATTAACAATAGGGCACTCCTCTATGAGGATCCAATGCACTTTGAAGTGTCCACCAAGCAAAGGCTCAAGAATGATACATCATTTTCCACTGTGAACATGTCAAACTAGTACAGCAATTGAAAAAATGTCTCCACATGCCTTCCCAGCATGCAGACAGGGACCAGCTGGAGAGCTACTTCATATCCGACATGTCACCTCCTGACAGCTGTCTTCTTGGGAATTTTTGGTATGTAAAGTTTTCTAACTTCTTTTTTTAAGTAAAGCACAAGAATAGATCCATTCACTTGAAAATTGCAGCCAGGCCTCTCCTAAAATGAAGTATTTCCTTTGAGATTAAATGAAAAAGAGAGGAAATATTTTACTGCACAAAAATACCTGCAAAGTTTTTTTCAAGTATCACTAATTGTAAGCGATGTCAATCTTTAGTCACTTCTACACCAAAATCTCACTAAGTCTATTTCCAGGCTGAGGGCCCCATTCAGGAAAGGTATTCTAGCATTAGGTTATCCTGGACCATGTGAGCACACACCCACTAACCAAACTGCACACCATTAACTGGGGCAGGGATCCCTCCCCTGTAAGTGCCACAAGCATTTCAAATAGCAGGAACACCTAAAACATGCTGGTAAAGCAAAAGGCAGCTCAGTGAACAATTGAGCAGTACAGAGGTTATACAGAAGTCACTGTTTTGACCCTAGTTAACTCGAGTCTCTTTTTCCTTCACTGAAAGGAAGGGTTATGTCCATCCTAACCTGAGCAGCAGATGTTACCACAGGGTTCACCCCACTATCAGGATAAGAACTGAAAATCACATAGTACTTTCTGGGAAGGCCTGGACTGAAGTCAGCTCTTGGTGGCTGTATCTGCTTGTCTGAGGTACACATGTGAATGATAAGCACCATTGTTCTCACCTCTTCCCCATGGGTGTCAAAACTAGGCAATCTCTGTTAATTACAAAGAGAAACCCACAAAATCTATCAGATTTTTATTTGAAAAATATGGCTTCTTAACAGCCATCAACATATTTTCTTTAGAAACTTTGTAGAGGAAAGGAGACGAGGGGAGGGGAGGGGAATAAATTTCCATTGTTTTATAAATTTTTTAAACTATTTTTCCCCATTTGGGTCACAGTCCTGTAACTCCTTGTTGAGCCTAATGGATGTGAACTTCGAAGCAAACAGAAAACAGGGCTCCAACTGTTTTGAAATGTTAGACAGTTAGCTGGAACATCTCAGATGGGCCACATGTGAATTGTTCCTTTTCTTTGTCCAGTCCACTATGGGCAGTTAAAAGCAAAGACAATTCAGTTGCATGATCTGTTTTCACTCACCTGCTGCCTCCTAAGCTTCTGCTTTGCCTTCACACTTGAAATGGAGAGCCAAGAACCTGAGGGGAGGTGATGATGATTCATGGTCAAACCAGAAGTACTGGCCTAGAGTGGAGTAGTATTGGGATGGAGGAAGACCACTAAAGCTCTCTCTTGGGGATCCTGATTTTAGATTTCATGTTGACAGTGACTGAAGTGGAAAGATGTTAATGATACACTGATGGCATAAAAATGAATTTAACATCATATTGCAAGAACTGGGTGACCTTAAAGGTGAATGCAATGGGAGAGGAAAGGATTGCAGTAACTCTGAGCCACACACCTCAGAAACTGATAGCAGGAATTTCTGTCATGAGGAGAAATGACATTGTCTGGAAATGAGAAGGGAAATCAGGTCATAGGATAAAAATGAATCTCTCTCCATCTAGCCTGACCTTCAAACTGTGTGGAGGGGAGAGGGGTGAGGAGAAAGGTGGTGTGGTACTGATGGTGCTCAGGATCCCTGACAGGCTTAGAGCCTGGCCCCAGCCTGGGATGGGAGCTTGTCCCTTCTAGGACCTGCAGGTTCATTTGAAAGGGATGTCTGACAGTATGTGCATAGGGTTGCAGCCAAAGCCCTTAGCATCCCTTCCTGCACCACAGCACACAGGCACTGCAGACAGCAGCAGGGACGTCTCTCCCTGGCACTGACCCTCACACAGCCTGGTCCTGCCCCAGAGCTGAGTCCTCTAAGCTCATGGAAAGGGAATATGGGATTTCTCCCCATTCTTGTGCTGTCCAGTTGTCCCCTTTTCTCACCCTTCACATTTTCCTGTTGAAACTAACACCTCTGCTCCCAGGAGAGCAGCAACCTGGCGCTCCAGCAGATGAAGCTTTGACTCTTTCCCCACCCTCCTCTTTTTTTCCCCCTCTTGACAGTCTGCTTTGACCTGAGTGACATCCTCTCTTTGCTTTCAGTCCCTGATTTTCTGCACTTGGGGACAGACTTTGAGCAGGCAGTAAGTGTTGAGGCCATGCAGAGACAGCACGGGGGGGCTGCTGCTACCCCACAGCCTGCCATTCAGGCAGATGGTGGAGGGGGCCGATGTGAATAGCTCCTGTCAGTCTCATAGAGAGAACTTTACAATTGTGCTACGTGTTGGACTGCACGTGACTAATGCCATTCTTCTGCAGGCTGCAGGCAGGACACAGCTGTTTCTTTAAGGAGAATTTTGTTTTTCTGGGCAGAAAAAAAAGCACCCGTGACAATATTGTATCCATGTATCCAATATTACACTCCATATAATTAGGCATGATCAAAGCCCATCCTGCCTTTCTCTGCCTCTCTTTCTGGTAAATAAGATAATGTTTAAAAGAAAGCACGGCCTTGGTTTGGTCCTTCTGAAGGTTTAAATTCTACCTCCCCACATGGCAGGTATGCACTGAGAAAAAGCAACAGGGCCAAATATAGGTTTCTTTACAGAATTCTGGAGTAAATAAGTATTTCAAGAGCAGGATGAATTCCATGCCAAATGCTACAGGGTGCGCCTGTTGATGAGAAACAATGTTGCAAAAAGGATTTTGAAAATACGGACATTATTATGAACGTATGAAAGGCTGACTACCTACTATTAAAAGCTGCAAAATAAGAAATACACAATGGGCTTTGGACAGGGAAAGAGTCTCGATCCTGAGCTTACAGTACAGAAGAGCCATGCCAGACCAGAAGGGTAGTGTTCCTCCTGCCCACATTTTGACCAGGCTCACAGCTCTGTTCCCTGCTCTACTGTCTTGGGCAAGGCTTCTCCACATAGGTGTTTCTGCACTGAAATCAGTGCCGGGCTCCTCCGCCCAGAAACTCACCCCTGACCCTCCTGTACCTGCATTCCCTTACCACGGGGAATGGCCCTGTCCCACAGCCCCGCTGGAGCTGCACGTGCACTTGGGCAGCCCTCGGCACTTGGACAAGGTTCAGGCAGCCCCAGGCAGTGCTGCCTTGCGCTGGCCCCCACGTCAGGATGACCATGAGGCTTCAGGCAGGCAGCAATCTATCCAGCAAGGCACAGTGTGTGGTTCTATCCCTAACATTTCCTTCCGACCGCCTCCCTTGTTGTATTCCAGACATGGCATCTGCCCGCCAGTGCTGGTGAATCACCCCATAGATTGTAGAGCAGGGCAAGAGCCTTGGTTTGGCTCATGTGTGAGCATCACCCACAGATGTGTGCAGGCACAAGGGGAGTTCAGAGAGGATGAGCTTTGCTTAAAGCGCCTTTGCCATTCCCTCTAAAGGGTGAGCCAGGAGGTGTCTGAGCAAAAAGGGTGTCTTTGATCTCTTTCTCCTCTTTCCATTAATGAGCCACTGAGGCTGTAACAAGCTGTGTTTCTGTGGCATAGCAGTCCCTGCTCAGACTATGTTTGTGCAGCACAAATTGACCTTGGATCCACACTGTTTTGAGGTATTTCATACATAGGATTGATAGAGACAACAAAAGCTAACACTTACTACTATTTTCAGTTTCTCTTTGTGGATAAACAGTTAGAAATAACAAGGGTCATTATTGTCAAACTGAAAAAAAATTCCTTTCTTACCTGTAATGACAGAAATAGCTGATGAACAACAACCCTCTTCTTTTACCATATTTTCAAACTCTTTTGGTGGTCTGCAATACAGAAGCTATGGGGGAGCTCTTTCAGTCCCAAGTGTCCTACTGGAGGGATGCTAGGATGAAGACTCAGTATCCAGGCTAGCTGGGCTGAACTATCCATGCAGAAAACTTAGAAAAAACTCTAAAGATCTCTAAATCTTCTCTACGCTACCTCTTGTCTTGATTGGTAACTTTAGCACTATTCATAGTTTGGGGAATTCAGCCAACTTTGTGGTAGGCAGCAGTTGCACAAGGAAGTAGAACCAGCGTATAACAAGTTCGATGTCATCCCTCCATCCCAGTTTTGGAAGTGTCCTTCTCTAAAATTGACCTTTTGCTTCAAAGGAATATACAAAGGTGACAAGAGCTGCAGCTGCTACTGAGCACCGTGGGAACCTCTAGAAGGGTCCATAGGAGGTAAGCACCAGGAAATGCAAAGAAGTGCCAGGAAGTGCACACTGCTGAGCAACCGGGGCATGAGGAGCTTTTCAGGGCCTGCTTTTCTGCAGGGTTGGTAGATGGAGAAACTTCCACAGAAAAGACAGTGATCATCATACAGACTGAAGAACCAGGCACTTCTCTGCAGTGCCAGCTGCTGTCACCCTCACTGCCCTGATGGTCTCCAAGTGTGCACCCTTGTGCTCAGCACCTCGAGGCTAAGTGGGTATGCCAGCTCTGCCTCTCAGCGTGATGCATTTGATTCCTAGGCTGTGTTTACACAGGTAGGTGGCCATCACCTGTGGAAGCCGCCCGTCCGCCGTGTGCCTTTGCTGCAGGGAACAGCCAGGTCGCCCGCGTGGCCTTCCCTGGGCTGCGCTGGGGAGCCCTAGTCGGGGCCGTGTGGCGGCGGTGCCGCGAGGGGGCGCTGCGGGAGCCCGGCTGGGCCCGGCCGCGCTGCCCCGGTTTGAGCGGTGCTCCCGCTCCGTGCCGAAGTCCTGCCTCCCTCCCTCCCTGCCT
>VXBT01007848.1:138739-176366 GCA_013400235.1 Oriolus oriolus
CTGCCTGCCTCCCTCCCTGCCTGCCTCCATCCCTGCCTGCCTGCCTCCCGTCCTGCCTGCCTGCCTCCCTCCCTGCCTGCCTCCATCCCACTACCGCTCTCGGCCCGGGCAGCAGCAGCCTTTGCTCCGGCCAGACAAGCCAACATCAGGGGTTAATCGTTATGTATAACAAATCCCCTCCCCTCGTCTCCTCCCCTTTCACATGGCGATGCGGGCTGCGGTCGGGAGGTGCTCTCCTCTGCCCACACGGTGCTGCTGCTAAGGAGAGTAGGAGAAGCCATCGCGGGCGAACAAACGAGCCTCTGTGTCCAGGAGTTCCTTGCCGGGAAAAAGGTTCAAAGACGCCTGAGCAAAATCCTGGGCAGCCTCAGAGCTCCCTCAGTTCAGTGGTGCCTGAGCATGCTCAGCACCTTCCAGGTGCTTGAGTCCAGTCCTTCGGGACCAATCCTCCATAAAGCAAGCACCAGGAAGATGACAGAGGAAAATGGGGTCTGCAGAACATATTGCGGTGAAGAAATTGAGCAAATCACAAAGCCAGTATTAATCAAAGTGTTGGTGATCAGAATCAGTCTGTGCTGGAGCTCAGTATTTGCTGTAAGTGTTCTGGGTTCATTACTACCACTGAAGCCAAATATTAAATGAGCATGGATTTTTACAGGTAACAAATTAGGTTCCACCATGAGTTTTCCATTAAAAATACAGGAGCTGCGTACTTGGAGCAGATTATCACTCTGCTTTCCTGGGATATAACAGTGTTTACATGCACTGGGATCCTATAGGGGGTGTTGATGGGAGGCAGCAGGGTTTGGTATGTGCTCCTGCAGGAGGATGTAAAGGACTTAGAACACCAATATGCTGAAGCAAAAAAAAACCCCAAAAACCACCAAAACAAAAAAAGAATTATGTTTATTGGCCTTAACACAATCTTTTCAACCATCTTTTGCAAAGATGCAATATAGAAAAAAAAGTATTTAATTGTTTATGACAAATAACAATAAGAATACATTGTCCAAAACCTAATTTTTTCAAGTCTGATATTAAGTCTGTTATTTTTCTTTTTTTCTTTCTGCCCTCGAAGAATCTGGTACATAGGAAAGTCTGTTGCACAAGCTAGATCTGTGCATGCAACTGCCAGGCATGCTCAGAGCTTCACAAGAGAGACAGCGATATCGGGGCACCTGGTCTGATCCATCATGGGAACCAGGGAAATTAATCCAGATGGATGGTGCTTTTAAGTAGTGTTTCACTCACAAAGTTCTATAATCAGTAGCTGATGGTGAATGAGAAGATTTGTAGCTATTTCTGAGAGTAGCTTACATGTCTGTTACTTGCAGTGAGATTTGCACCTTGGCAATGTGTATCTAATAAGACTTTTATATCTGAGAAGGCTTTTATACTTAAAATAATTATCAGAATTTGTATTGTTTTCTTCATGAAAGCATATTGTGGAGGTACACTCAAGGACAGCAGAGAGTGATACAAGCAACACTTTGGCACCGCTTTGGCAATCCTCAGCTTAGTGACCACTGTTTGTTCTAGCACAGAGGGATGACACAAAGTAAACTAGAAGAGACTCACCAGTTTGCCAGCCTGACTGAAGCCAAGTTCTGCACCTGCTTGTCAGAGAAGGACCTGTAGATGATAGAGCTGCGTGCGCTGAAAATAAATGGGAAAAGGAAGGGTGAAAATGCAACTTGCTGTCCTGCTAGAAGTCTTCTTCTCACTTACCAGAAGAGGTATAAGCATAATATGTGTGTTGGTCTAGATCCCAGTTCAGGGGAACACCAGGGCACAGATTTTGTGCACTATACAGATGTCAACACTGACTTATTCATATGGACTCTAATAAATGAACCTTTGATTAGCAGCAGTCAGTTCTCCCCAGCCCACTTCTTTGGTACAATACAAAAGACTACTCCACTGCATTCCGATGCTCAACAGAATGCTAATTCTTGGATACTGAAGGAGTCCCCAGGCCTGAGCTGGAAGAGAAATCACCCTCAGCCTAAAAGCTTAACCTTGGTGTATGGGATCCTTCCTTTAAGGATTAGTTTTGCTGGAAAATGCAAAAGGTTGACGTTTCTGATAAACAAGTCACTACACCGACATTGTTCCCAGAGCTGAAGCTTTGATGGCAAGGTGGAACAACTGTGGACAAAGGGAAGCACAGTCTCTGGAAAGCAGACCCTCTTGGATAAATCGACCTGAGCCAAACAATGAGGACAACATGGCATTCAACTAAGTGTGCTAAAAGAGCTCAAATATGAAATTGCTGAGCTACCAAAGCAGAGCGTACACCAACCACCATCTCAGGGAACAAAGGTGAGTAATGTGATATGTAGTTGTATGAATGACAGAATATATAAAGCAAATTTTTCTCTGAACTGGTGGTAAATTTACAAAAGGACTGTCCAAGGGCTTATGTTGGGATCAGTGCTGTTCACCACCTCTGTATGTGGCATGTCAAAGCAGGTGAATACTGGCAAAGTTTGCAGATGATACAAAATTATTCACAATAATCAAAGCTAAAGCTGACTGTTGCAGAAGGAGCTTATGGTATCAACTGGCAGTGAAGTGCCAGATGAAATTCAATATTGACAAGTACAAAGTAAGGCACTTAGGGAAAAAATAACTCTACTTATACATGTGCAGTGACAGTCTCTAGATAGCAACACTTAGGAAAGATGCTGGGTAACTGAAATTAAGGTATGAGGTTTCTGAAAACATCACTTACTGCCCTGCAGCAGTCAAAAGGCAAATTGGATAGTAGGAGTTGCTGAATGAGGGAACACAATCAAGTAGAACAGAAAATAGTATTACAGCACTGATCTAATAACTTTCAAAAAGATACAGAACAGGTAGCAAGGATGGTCAGAGTTTTGTAACAGTGTATTTTTCAGGAAAGACTAAATTAGACCTTTTCAGCTTGGAAAGAAAACTACCTGAGGGGACTTGATGTAAGTGTATAAAATCACCAATGGCATGGAGAAGGTAAACAGGACAAGGTTAAATTGTGTTTCTCCGAAACAAGAATTAGGGGTAACAAATTGAATTATCCTACAGTAGATCTAAACCATAAGGAAGGAATTTTCCACATGATGCATTAAACCATGGGACTTGTTGCCAAAACAGCAACTTGTTCTTGCACAAATATGTTTAAAAAAGACTTCGACAAAACCATGTCATATAGGACCATTAAGATGAAATATCCACCTTCAATCTGTAGCTCAGAGACTCCTGAAACTATCAATCATCAAAACCCAGAACAGTACAGACCACCGTGCACTGCCCCTGTTCTTGTGCACTTCCTTAAATGTCCACATGGGCTAACATCTGAGGTCAGGTTCTGGACTATAGAGAGCTTTACTCACAACCACTAGAACATTTTCATTTGAAGGAATGGGAAAATACATCCCAGATATATAATGCAGTGAGAGGCAAGGAAACAGTATGTTGGAACCATATGAAAAACAAGGTCCCATTTCCCTCCACCTACTATTTACAAGTTTGTTTGGGACAATTCTGCATTGATAGCAATTTTGTTTTGATCCTCATAAAAGGACATCTGCAACTCAGAAAGGTTTAGTTATGATTTCTTTAGAAGATTAGATTGTTCTAAGGGGAGCTAACATAATTCAAAGTGTCATCCATCATGAAAAAAATGGGTTTTTTAGAAGATTTTGTTTCAGTTGCTGTTGCATTATGGTCTCAGTCACAGCATCTTTCCTTACAGCAGCATATACAGTACTAAGCCCATCAAAACAAAAGTCCCAGTCCAGTTCTGAAAGCAGCAACATCTTGCTTACCTCTGAAGCCTCTCTCCTGCACCGCTGGAAGTCAGGGTGGCCATTCATTTCCATACACTTGAGTGTGTGTGTGTGTGCTTGCAGATTTGTGGCACAGGAGAAAATCCAAGCCAGAGAGAGAGAAAGAAAATTGTATTCTTTCTTATTTGCTTGTTTGCAGGCCTCATCAGGGGTTCAGATGCACTAGTTCAGTAGCACAGTATCTGCATCCAGACTGAATATGGGATCTAAAACATAAAGTAGGCAGTGGCTGAGGGCACCATACAGCTGTCAGCAACCAGATGTGGGCCTGACGGCCGGAGCAGACAAGCTCCTGGGGCAACACAAATTCGATTTTGTTCAACTTGCTGCTGAGTCTCACGTTGCACCGCCTGGTTTGCAAACACGGGAGGCATGTTCCCGGTGGAGCTAAAACCACTGAGATGGAGCTGTTTCTGCTGTCCCACTTTATCACACAGACTTCATGACCACATTTGAAGACATATTTGATACCTAGACAAAAGCCAAAGACTTTAAGATTTCCCAGAAGCGAGACAAATACCCATCCTCAGCCCCATGAACCTTCAGATACTGCAATGAAGTGTTTGGTAGGAAAACTTTGGTTGCTTTCTGTTCCAAACAGCTCAGCTTTGATAAATGCAGCAGGACTGATCTGTGCTGTGCATCCCTTAACTGAGTTACATGTATAATCCTCCCTGGAACGGAACATTTACATTCCACTGACCTAGTTGAAAAAATGCATTAATTTTAATTTATGCAAAATTCTCCCAATAGAAGAGTGAGAGGAGAGAGGCGATGTCTTATTTGCAGTCCTTGCCTGCTTGGAGCTAGAAGTGAAGCCAACTTTTTAATCAGGGTTTTTTGAAAATGCTGAAGCATTTCAATGGGTGTCTTGTTCATATAAATCCAGACAGAGCTTTTTTACCTCCCATATATCTCACATAGTCAAAATGTGCCATTAACCTGTCTCCTCTCCACTGAGTGGTGCCTCTCTGCCTCTGGAGACTCTGGGGCAGTGGGGCACCAGGGACAGTTCAACGCAAACTTCAGCCAGCCACCTCATTTCAAATCCCCCTGTTGCACATCTCTCTGGAGGCTGATGCTGTATGGAAACAATAGGGAACTACATTGTTGAAGAAGGAAGTTAATGGTGCATATTCCTGTATCATCTGCCCTGAAAAGCCCCGAGAGCATAGTTAGCCCACAGCCCCACCCCAGTGCTGCAGCTCTATCAAAGGAAAAATGGCCAGTAATGTTTGTGAGAACTGGTTGTGTAGCCCAAAATTTGTCTGTAGGGTCACTTCATCTGTCTCGGTGAGTCAGACAATACAGGTACATGTACAAAGGGGACTGAGTGGAGGGTAGTTTTATATTGCTTCAGCATGGAGAAACAGAGGGATAGCTGCTCTCATGTTAGAATTCCCTTTACTAAGGATTACTTTGGGGTCTTGACTCAGCAATGTTGCTGCTACTGCAGCCAGCCAACCCTGTTTCCACATGGGAGGTTGTCAGAGCAAGGAAGAGATAGGAGCCATCATTATTTGCTCAGCAGGCTCTTTGGCAGCTACCAACATTGCTGTAGTCAGTGCAAAGTAAACCAATTAAGTAGTTTTTCATGCCAAAATGGCCCAGGAAAAGGAGAGCACCACAATGGCTAACTCATCTTTTTCTTTACTCCTGCTTAAAGAGTAGATTTGGGGCTGGTGAGCATGAGGTCCTTTCTCTATCCCTGGAGGCTCAAACCCAGCCTGCCTTACTCATGCTGACAGCCCAGCTGTGGCTGAGGGGGCTGTTCTCGCTGTGCCCAAAGCGGGAGCTCTGCGAGCCTGAGCAATGCCACAGCTGTCCACAGGAGCCTGTATGTGACCTGAGGGAGCAGCTCAGAAAGCCACTGATTTGGGAGATGTTCAGATCCAGACTCTGCCATGAGCCCTCACAGAAACATCAAACGCAGCCCCTGCTCATGTAGTGTTGCTGCACAGCATGTTGTCTCATGTAGTCCTTGACAGCTACCATGTAAACACAGGAACCACAGCCTGAGCAAGAGGAAAAAAACAACACAGAGGTATCTGCAACTGTGTAATTCTTAAATCTCCTTATCATGCAGTACCCCTGCTGTTTATAGTCTTGCACCTTCTTTGTTTCAAAATCACCTCTGTTGTAACTCTAAGAATGAGAAAAACGTCCCCTGTAGGTGCAAGTAAGCATCTGCATTTATTGGAGTATTGCAGGGATGGATTTTATTACTAATGTGTAAGGGCAAGAGCCACCATGCTTTCAGGAGATCGCTGCCCACCTGATGTGGTATTTTTTTTGGTTGCTGGTATCTTTAGCTTACAGTAAAGCTCATTTCAGATGGAAAGTACTGTAGATGTTTCGCTCATTACCAATGGAAATGCGATGGTGTGTTCTCAGTAAGGCTCTGAATGTGCTTATCTCCAGCTGTGTAAGGACACGTATTGCTGAAGAAGGGCAATCCCTACACTAGACTGCAGCTGCTCGGAGAGATATAGTATCGTAAAATGCAGACAGTGATTTGTGACAATAGAGAAATTTTTCTTCTTTTCCCCAGCCAAAAAGCAGTCATTTTGCACTCTACCTTATGCAGAATGAAAAAGCTTTTATGAAAAGTAACTTTTCCTGTTTCCTAATAAATGAACACCAGTAACATCAGGAGTGCAGTATCAGGCAGGTATAAATTAAAAAAGGCAAGGAAAGCAGGAGGAATAGTGTCCAAAGAAAGTACCCCATCAGCTCCCAGAACATTTCCAAAGATTTGTCTGGTAATTAAACCAGCCACATTAATTTCAGATATTAGGACCCAACTGTCAATATCTCAAGCCTAGATAACTCACAAGCTGTCAGATGTCCTTCCAAATACACATGCACTCTCACAAATTTATTTTTATCTGCAGTTGGACTTTGGAACAGTCTTTGAACAATTGTTTCAAGACAGATAAATGGCTATGCAATGATACAACTTTTGCTAAAAAGAGAGTAAATAGAAATAAGTAATGTCAATGAAACAAGGTGTATCTCTCTGTACAATTTAAAATTTGGGGAACTCTGGCAGGGCAAAGGGGATTTTATTAACCATTCTTCCAGGCATGGAAGTGTTGAGAAGAGACCCAAGTCGTTCACTAGCCTGAGTAGCCAAGGCTTGGTAAAAGCAGTTTGCAGGTGAAAATACTCTCTCAGCATAATCTTTATTTTCCATGGAATTTCTCATGACCGTCAGGAGTTTGATTAACTCATCATTTATATGGATTTGCTATTATTAATCTGGTTTGTTTTAAGAATCAACATGTCATTCTGTAATGTCACTCTAGGGGCAAAGCTGACCAAAGACTTTCTTGAGAGAGAAGATTGTTCCAAGGTTTTGAACACGCCTGGTGTTTTGTGCCATTGCATCCAGACACTTGCTAAGAAAAGCAGCACAGAGTCGTGAGTGTCCTCTGTCTCCAGGTAGGATTGCTTCAAATAGGAGTAGTCCACTGTGCCATACTCTGGACCGTGCCATACTCTGCACCAGACCCTGTTTTCTACACAGGGTGTCTACCAGTACAGGCACTTGGTGGACCAAACTGGAGGTGCTGGTAAATGTGTTTTGAGGGAAGAAGTGATCTATCGAGAGACTTTTTATAAAGGCTTTTTATATGAACTGAACTGGCCTGATGTGATCCCACAACACCTAGGAACAAAACTATCCCTAAACATGTGTTTTGTTTAACTTTTGTTTGCCACCTTTAGGACAAGCTTGGTTGAATACCACAAGGGTTTCTGGCATGGTAACCTCACTGGCTTGATGCAGATGTTCCTTCTCTTCTTGCTATTACTTTAGTTCATGTTTATGTAAGCACACTGGTCAGAAGCTCCTTGAGAATAAAATGAAGCTTTAAATAAGAATGAATCATTTATTATCCATTCATGATTTCCTGGACCATTTAGGTAACCCATGTCTCGGCTAATGGGTTAAGTAATTTTATGTCAGTTCAGCTGGGTCACATTTTGTCAAGTTTCTTGATTGTATGAGTGAAACCTTTAAAATGGGATGTAGCAAGTAAGGAATACCTTGTTCATACAGTAGAGTAATTCTTGGGTTTGTGTGTTCAAATGACTTCATCCGGGCCAGTGCAGCCAGCCACCACAGGGTGAATGCAGCACGTCAGCTGCACAGAGAATAAGTGAAGTTTGAAAACATCTTGGCAGACCTGGTCCCACTGCTTTGAATGAAACATCCCCTTTTTACAAACCTTTTGTAAGAAAAAAAATAACTGGCCCTATAAAATGATCAGCACTATCATATGCTTGTTTGTTTTTGTTTAACAGTGACTTTCTAAAATCTTTTAAATGCCCATTGTCACCACTGGACTGAGTCTGATTTTATCTGAATGCATTTCCCAGGATAGCTGTTACTAAAAAGAAAGGGAGAAAAAAATAAAGAAAACCACAGTAAAAAAAATTAAATTGCACAAAGTGAAAAATTGAAAACTGAACTGATTCAGTAGGGTTTTTTCTAAACTTGTTTCTATATTTTAATGCACAAGCATGCCCATTAACCATTCAGTATTATTTCAGCAAGTGTAGTACAAAGAAACCTTAACATGCCAGGACTTCGTTGTCCTTTGCTTTAGTCTTCTGTCCAGGCTGAACTTCAGCTTCTCCTCTTTGTATTCTCCTCCATCATAGATTCATATTATTTCTATCATCATCTTGCTAACAGCTCTTACTTAGAGGTAGAGAAAAGTAGGATCTCTCACCCGTATGTTTATCTTGCTCCTGGGAATTATTTGAATAGAAAATGAGCACAAGCAACACTCATTTACCATGAAAAAGCAAGCTGGAAAGTGTCAGAGAGCTGCAATGAATTAACTTCTCTTGCTAATGGCTAGCTGGCCTTGTTATTAATATAGTTATAATAACGTTAAGCTTCTCTATTAAGCCAGCAGACAGGGGCTATTGGTTACACTTCATTTCTAAGAAACAGGCCCATTTTTCAATTATATTGTAATTCATGGTGCCTTTAAATGCCTGGAAAATGCAAGTTCAAGAACATCTCATTGAGGATGCTGCAAAGTTTAACTAAAACAAAAATCTCTGTTTAGAAAGACCACATTTCCTGGCATGTGATTCAGTTCTTCCTTGTTCCCAGATGAAGAGAAGGAATTGATTACCCCTGTACAGATTTGGAACCAAAATCTGTAACAAATAAAACTGAAAGTAAGTGAAGATCATCCTGAGGACATGACTCAAGTTGTGTTCTTAAAACCCTCTGCCAGAGCCCTCCAAATGCTGAGTTACCTGGCTGTGCTCGGCAGTCACATAACACGGTGCGGGTAGGCAGTGGAGAGGTCGCTGCGTTATCCCAAAAGTGTCCCTGGCAAGAGATCGCTCCGGCGGTGCCGGTTAGCACGCTAGCAGGCCAACCTTCTCACGCGTGCCAATGGAGGCACGAAAGCACACGCTCACACCAAGCTGGATAGCTCATGCGTTACCAGAGGCAAAGAGTCAGGAGGGATTCCTCGTGTAGAGTTCCAAAGGGTTTATTGCCCCACAACGAAGGGATCCATGGATGAAGAACCAGAACTGAGCGCCGTGACAAATTTATATAGGGGTACAGAAAGGAGGCGGGCAGAGCACCAGTAACCAATGGCTTGAGGGTACAGGGGCGGAGAGAAGGCAGGGTTACAACCTTTTAAGGGGTAAAAGGGACATATGGCCAGTAGGCCAACCAGACTGACCAAATCCGCATAGAACCACAAAGCTTGATGGGGGAGGCTTCTCCCCCTGAGTCAGGGGTGATCTTAAACTTTGGAGCTGGGCCACCAACAGGTCTCTCCTTCTCCGGAGCTCTTTGGCTCCTCGGCTTCCACCGCTGCTGGCTCAGCCGCCACAACAGTCGCATACTGGTGTGCCACTGCAATTTTGGAGTGCCTGTCAGCATCAGATGACAGGTGTTAGAGCACATTTGTCTCTTCCTCATGTGTCTGTGCCCCTGGTGCAAGGGTCCATTTTCAGTTCCGACCTATTGCTGGGGCATAGATATGGTGCAGTCCATCCTGGGGCTGTGGGCCACCCATGGCAGCAGCGCAGCAGGATCCTCATGTCTCTCAAGTTTCTGGGTGTGCAGGGAAATAGTGTTAGCTCAAGGATGCTCCTGGACAGTGACGAAAGCAAAGTGCAGCCCACGCTGTTTGCGTCTGCATCACTGTACATACACACTGTACATATCTGAGCTCCCAGCAGCACTACTGCCCCCTCCTGCTGTGCACACTACTGTGGGGACTGGCTCCAGGTACAGCCTGTGTCACCATGCCTGTTCGGGAGGGGAAGCAGTCTTCTTCCCTCTCGGTGTCCTTGTCAGTTGCTCTCTGTCTCTTTCTCACTCTCCTTGTATTGCTCCAATGAGACAGCTCAGCTCCTGCCAGCATGGCAGCAGTGATTTACTGTTTACATTGTGGGTAGGGACAGGGCCTGAGGTTTGTCTCTTTTTCCCCCATCTCTTGTTCTTTCAACTCCAGTGGCTTGCACTGCACTGTTGACACGAGCACACCTTTGTTTAAGGTCCAGCTCAGCAGGACTTTTGTAAGAACCCTGTTCCCAGGCAGTGGGGGCTGTTGTTCAGCTAGTAATCCCCTTTTCTTTGGGGGTGTAGGGGTGTCTATGATAACTGTGAACATTTCTGACACACTCAGGACAAAGTACTGGCTGCAGAGAACAGCCAGCAACATTTCACCTCCCTGTTTCGGATGAAGCAGCCTTTTGAATTTGAGAGTGACTGATGTTCATGACCTTTTCATCTCAGAAAGACTGTCTTTAAAATATGCTCTGCCTGCATCTTGGGATATGCAGTGAGCTGACCTGCCCTTGAAAACAGGACTTGAAACTACTTCACTTCCCAGGGTCTTGGTCCTGCGAAGGGAAGGGAGTTGGGGGTTTGATCATTCAGGGTAAGAAATTACATGAGTTATCAGGGGAGGCAGTTTCACTTTCCATCTTGTTCAGCTGTGACTAGTGCCAGGGCATCCTGCATCTCAGGCTGCTGATGGCAGTAGGGCAGGCTGGCTGGCTGGAGTAGACATGCCAGAGTCCAAGTGCAGGTCCCACCACAGGACACAGGACAGGACCTGCCCCAGTGCCAGCCAAGTTACAGTAATGTATAGCTTGTTGTCCTTCCAGGGTGTCTTGTACTGCCATTTTGAGGTGGGAACAGTCTCACCCACTGGCAGGGTTTGGACTTGAAACCAATGGACTTGAAACCCCCTGAGTGGTCATGAGGTTTGGAAAACTGAAACCATGTTTTCTAGATCCACCAAACTGTTGCAGTTGGCACAGCAAGAGGAGGAACTCCTGTGTATGGTGCAGGGAAAATGCTTCTTTAACAGGGATGAAAAATCAATTTAAGATATGAGCTATCTCCCTGCACAGACTTATAAAGACAACAGGTACAAATGAGCAAGAGGGTTGAGGTGTTTTAATCACAGCTACAGGGCTTTTTCTTAATTTCCTACATACCTGAATAGAAACAAATATCTGACAGATATAACTGGGGGTCTGATTCCGGTTCCTTGCAGGAAATAACAAGGCCAGGATTGTTGCTTGCAGGCTTATCAAAATTACAGCAAGATACAATTTTCTATTAAATGACTGAAAAAATAAAAAAAGAAATAGAACCAAGGAGTCAGAGAAGATGATCATAGTGAATCTTTTAAGCTTTAAAATTATGATACTGTAGAAAGGATATTATTTTCTGTGCAATACAAAAATGTCTGCTCATTGCTAAGCATTATTATTTTCATTATATCACTAGTAATGCCTAAATCAAGGCAGAGTTTGTTTCCCACCTACATAGTGGAGGGGAAGTCCTGAGAACTGCAGACCTGCAACTGAGAATTAAATTAGGCTCACGATATTTTTGCAGCTTTTGGCTTCTTTTAGTGTACCTCCTTTTGCATGAATGCTCTTTTCAAGCTGGTGCTCTGCAGCTGTACATAGGCATGGGAAAAAAAACCAAGAAAACTTTCTCAAGTGTATGCATTAGCAACTAGTCCCGAGGCTCATCTGAAGCTGTTGTACCTACTTAGGCAGTGTTTGAAGAGCTTTCAGGTAGTAATGAATTCATGCACCCTACTTCATTTAAATACATGGAGATGCCATTTTTAAGTGCAAAATCCTGAGCTCTCCGGCTTTATTTTGCACATCAGACAGGAAGGTACTTGGGATCAGTCCCTGTTCACACTGCCATTACGAATGAATAGAAACTATTTCAATAGTAATGTGCCCCATTACTCTCTTTTTGAGCTAGTGGTATCCAAGCCTTCCCAATGTCTTTCAACAGCCTTTTTCCCATCACAAGGATGAATGATGGGAAGCAGGAAGTGCTATTTTTCTGTACATTAAATAAAAAATCAAGTAAAAATTAAGTAAAAGTTAAGTTAAAAAGTACAAAAAGTACAAAAAAGTACATGCATCACACCTAGGTAGACTAAAGTCATTGTGCTCTTCAGGGGACAGATCCAGATGAAATCTCATCCATGCAGATGAGGCTGATACCTTCCCTGTGATCTGAAAGAGGAACAAGGCTAGAAGATCTCCTGTGACAGTGACGCTAGGAGCTGGCAAAACAGCAGCAAATTTGGCTTGCACAGGAGTCTGCATGGTGGCAAGCTTGCCCCAGCAAGCTACTTTAAGCCACCTTGGGTACCCCTACACAACAGGGCTGGCATGCCAGGAAGCTTCAGACTCTTTTGAAACTGTAGTGACTTCAGCTTGCCCCTCAATCCATACTCTGGTGCTCTCCTTCTAAAGGAGAAAATCCTTTCACAACTCCCCCGCTCCCCTCCCCGACACTGCCCCTTGCCAGTAATTAAATAATGGACTAATGGAACATGTCATGATGGTAAGTGCTTAAAAGATTTATCTTTCTGTCTTCATTTGAGACATTTTAGTATCAGCCAGCAGTTTCCAGCCATCATGATAATTTATTTAAATGATTTATGTGGAAAAACAAGACATTCTACAATACCTCTAAGACGGCTCCTGGAGCGTGGCTGTTGCTGGCTAACACTGCCTCTGGGAGCTGAGGTACTCATTTACACCTTGTACTTCTCATCTCTGCGGGGAGGTGATTACCCCTGACAACAACACCCCTTGCCAGGGATTTTAAGCATTTCTGCTTGAACAAATATGAAGCTACATGGAATTTAAAAAGCACAGTGCACAGGAACAACATGAGAAAGAATTATTTCAACAGTGTTCAATGCTGCAAAATGGAACAAAAAGAAACAAAAACCCCCAAACAAACAAATTCAAGGAATAGATTTCCCTAAAGTAAGACCAAAACGTATTTAAGGACTTCAGAACAAAAACCGGGGAAGACAGGGACTGATTAATCTGTGGGAATAGTCAGACTCTAGACTCTACCCTGTAAAAGCTTTCAGAAGCATTGACTGAGAGCAGCTGCAGAAAGTACATTTTTGACCATAAAACAGTGGCGAGGCATTCTGCAAAAACATACGAGCAATTTACAGGCTCACCATTGCCTCTAGAACTGCCTGGCCTATCCATCTGCAAAGAAATATTGCCAGTTAAACAATACTGCAGTGTACTAAAAGTTGACTTATCCAATTTCTGAACCTCTTCAGTGAGCAGTGCCATCCATTCTTCTCTGAACTCAGTGACATCCCTGCAAGTTACATTAATTTGCAGCCTGGGAGTCCAATCCCAGTCACCTCCAGCTTTGCTGCAAATGCCTTCCCAATACCAAGGATGTGATATATGCAGACCTCCTTGCCTACAAGCAGGGGGCTGAGGGGATTTTGAGAGTCATTCTCCTGCCAGTGTGAGTTGGCCAGCTGGAATCAGAGCAGTGTTAAGCAATTTCTGCCTTGCAGACACTGGGAGCAGGAACAGAGTACAGCGGGCTGGCTCTCCTGGACCTGGGCAGGGAGGCAGGTTGAGTGGAGCAAGGGCCAGAGCCCAGGATCGGGATGCTTAGCTCACAGCAGGGCCTGAGGGAGCTCTCCCATGCACCCGCAGATACGTGTGTGTGCAAGCAGGCTTTCAGTATGGTTGTGGTGACACCTCAAACACCACATCAGAGGGCTCTGGATGGACCTTACTCAACTCACCTCCATGTATATGTGTTTTCCAAAAGTCAGAGAGTAAATTAAGACCTTCAGCAGGTGACTGTGACTTTATCAAGGCTTTGAGCCTGTGCCATTACAGTAGGAAAGAGACAGGCAAGAGACACTCCTGCCTGCGTGAGGCAGTGTGCACCCCACTGACCCTTTTCCCAGAGCACCAGTTGCCTGGCACACAGCTCACTGAGCCAGGGGGCAGAAGGGAGCATTCCACCTTGCCATGTGTTTGCAGTCAGAGACAGCTATCAGGCCTGGGGGGAACATATTTCCACTTAATAAGTAGGAGTATTCCTAAGTGTAAAGAGCAAATTATTTTCTCCCAGGGACCACGAGGCCTGTTAAGCATTACAGAGGGCACAGCCTGTCAAGTCAATCGGCAGACACAATGCCTTGCCACAAACTCTGCCCAATCAGGGGGTCTCCACACCAAGCACAGAGAGCACAAGCCTGAGGGCAGCCTGTCCTTATTCTCCTGCTCTCTGCTGGTGTAATGGAACTACCAAAGCTTTCTGCTACAACCTGAGCCAGCCCTGTTGCTGCTGCCTAGGTGGTGACATGCCCTGAAACTTCAGCAAACGTTTGCCCTGTGTCTCTTCCCATGTTCCCCCCTCTGCAACCCTATTTCTCCATCTCTGAGAAATTTCAACAAAACCAGCAGCAGTAACCTTGCTAGGTAATACCTGTTTCCCAAGGCTACTGCCAGTGTGAACAAAGTTAAATAGATTTCCATCCAGCTGGGGACCCTGTCTCTGAAACACTCAATGTTCAGGCATTTGTACTTGTTACACTCTGCAAGGTGCAGGCTTTCTCAAAAGCAGTAAGTTTTTAATAGACGCCTTAGCTTTGATGGAGTGGTGGGTTTTGATAAATAATAGAATATCCAACTCAGAAATAGCTATTAATTATTCACTGAAATAGCAACTACAACCTCAGTTGCCTCCGATGCTCCATTACAGTCTACAACCTCTTTGTGAGGGGAAGAGGAGGGACAGACACTGATCTCTCCTCTGTGTTGACAGTGACAGGACCTGAGTGAATGGCCTGAAGCTGTGTCAGGGGAGGTTTAGGTTGAATATTAGAAAAAAGGCTCTTCACCCAGAGGGTGGCTGGGCACTGGAACAGGCTCCCCAGGGCAGTGGTCACAGCACCAAGCCAGACAGAGTTCAAGAAGAGTTTGGAGAATGCTCTCAGGCACATGGTGCGACTCTTGGGGATTTTTCTGTGCAGGGACAGGAGCCGGACTTGATGATCCTTGTGGATCCCTTCCAACTCAACATATTCTTTAATTGTGTGAAGAACTGGTCTCTCTATAAACAGACACTCCCCAGGTGACTCAATAAGATCATGACCCTATTGATTTAGTGGGTTTTCCCCATTAAGTTCAACAAGAGCAGGAGAAGCCGCTTTGTTCACTCAAGTTACACTTGCAGACAGATCTACTGACTCCATGGAAGTTATGTCAGTCTCGGATGTCAGAAGACTGCGTGTTGGATTTTGTGCATGCTGGCATAACTCAGCAATAATCTGAGCAAGTAGGTGAAGTCCAATTTATGTCCATTATTTGCAATGATAAGTACCCACATTATTTGTCATCAAAACACTGATTGCTAGTTAAAACAATGATTGCTGGCTTATAGGCTCAAATGGGCAGATCACTGGCAATAAAATATCATTATGCCTCTAGCTGAAAGTTTGATAGCTGATGGGCAGTTTGGAATATTAACTGGTGCAAATAAAAAGTAAAGAATACTCTGAGGAGATATTCTAAGGACAACTCTGAACAGATGCCAAAATGAAGTCAATAAATAGGTGTCAAATTGGTACTAAGCAGGAAAAGCAGTAGGCCTTGCTATTAGCAGAGTGTTTTGATTCAGATGCAATAATAAAATGACACTGTTAAGAGGATGGACAAAAACCTGGAGTTCTGGAGAAGAGTATCTTAGGTAACAGAAAGGCTTGTTGATTCCTATCAGAATCATATTCACCAGTAAAATCTACCATCTTAACATTGTTGGGGGTTTTTTTAAGAAACACAAATGCTTTTTTACATTTTTAAACAGAATTAATCTTTTATCTGTAAAGACTAACAGCTGGTGGAAAGCTGAGTAATCTCTAGGAATATGGGCTGTAGGGAAGGTGCAGTAGGTATACCATAACCATGACTTACAGAGCTGAAAGTGCTAAGTATTATTCTTCTGTTTGCACACATGGCCGTAAGCGACTTTATCTTCCTTTAACATGCTACAGCCTACGAGATACAGCACTTTCCTCTTATCATGCTATCCCCTGAGTATAGACAACACTGGAAATGATGACTTCTAAGAACTATTGACATGGCCTATATACTGTGGAATATTGTGTTTGCTTTGTCCAAACCAGACAGAAAATCAGGATTGAAGCAAGCTGACATGCTGGCTGAGATGGGGTGGTCCTGTTCATGAAGTTTGGACGGACAACCACTGAAGGGAAGCCCAAGTAGGAAGCATGTGATAAATCCATACTCACAAAAGCATTATCAAGTAACAGCAGCACAGCTGTGTTCTCCAGTTTGGAAGGAAACCATATAACCACAGATTTGATTGAGCTTCTGCTGGGAAGTCAGTGTAATCATCACCTTCAAAAACAGGTCTGTTGTCTGTCACACAGAGACAAATTGCTTATGACACTTTGCACTGTTCAATTACTCTTACTTATAACACGATTGAAAAGAAGTTTCTCAGGGTGCTTGTTATCCCTTGCCTTCCCTTTGCAGTGCTAGTGAGGGTGCTTGGCTTTAGCATGTCTTTGACTCTCCGAGTTGAGGAAGTTATCTTTTCCAAGCAGCTGGGCCTGAGGCTTTTTGCACCACATGTTGCTCCACAGGGACCTTTGGGAGCCTGGCCACAGGCAGGTCAACATGGAAAAGGTGGCAGAAATCTGCAAGATGTCATTGGCTTCAGCTCTTCTATCAGCACATATTTCACAAAGCAGAATTTCCCCTTAATATTCTTTTGTTGTTCTTACATCAAAGGGCTAAATTATGCCCACTAATATGTGTAAGAGGCTTTTCAGTTATCTTTCTGATGCAAATATATCATTTTGCATCACCCACTGATTATCTGCAGTTTGCAAAGTACCGCAGATGTTGAGCAAAGCCTATATGTCAGTCCCCTCCTCCTCTGAGAACAGCATCCAGGTAAGCAAAATTGAAACAGTCCTGTGGGAATTCTAGTTTAGCTGTAGCTCAAGAGGGAAACCAGTCTGGGCTTCAGAAAGTTTGTCAGGTATTTGATGAAACTGTGATTAAAGGACTGGGTGTGCCCAGATCAGCACCTGGATGTATACCAGGTCATCTCCAGCACATACATCCTCCTCCCTTGCTAGATGCTGATATCGAGGACAGTGCGCTGTTACATTTAGCAGGTGCTTCAGGTCCATTAGATGGCAGCTCAGTGTGAGATCTGCCCTCAGCTCTCATTGCACAACATGGAATAAGTTGTATTTGATTGTGGCAACATGCTGACAAAGCCAAGGTTAATGAACTAACAAAAAATGCTTAATGAAGTCAAATTATGAGTGATTGTTTTACTAGGTGGCATTTAGGATTCAGAATAATCATTACAAAGTAAATCCTCTACCCACCTCTGACTGGGCTCTTGTAGAGGTGCACAACATTTCAAAAAACAGTTGAATCGAGAAAAAGCAAGTACCCAGAAGGTCTGCAAAGCAACATCAGCCAAATGTGATATTACTTAATGTTTTTAAGGAGCAGTGACAGGAAAGTACAGGGGCAAAGAAGGAACTATATCATGACTCTGCCTTGTGTTGTTATCATAATGAGTAGACCACCTCCCTGGTTGTGCCTGTATTAAATCTCAGTAATCTGGCTCATCTGCAAGTTCAAGCTTTTGTATGTCTGTAACATAGCCTGGGACTGTAGTCTACAGTTATTAATTTAATGGTGGTTTCTGGACCATATCTTATTATCTAGTCAGATATATTAAATTATGACAGAAGACTTCTCCAGAAGTCCACTGAGGGCACTTACAGAACACTGCCAGATGGTCAAACATCCAAGACAGGAAGGAGTAAGAGGAGCCTTTTGACCTAATCCCATCTAGCCCTCTGAAGGTCTGAAGCTCTGTCAAACTCACCTATTCCTTAACTTGTGGAAGTTAGGGAAGATGTGACTTTGCAGGACTCTCCTTCCTCCTGTCCTGAACAAGGTTGCAATGGGGCCACAGACAGGCCTCGATCACACATCGAAGGGCACAGTATGAAAGGCACCTGCCAGAGTTGGAAGAATCAATGTCAGCTCTTCTTCTTTGCCAAAAAAACTATTGATTCTCTGTACTTACTCCTGTAACTTGGCTGACAGGTTCATAGGACAGCAAGAATCTCAGCTAACAACAGTGCTGCTTCAGCCAGTTGTTCTTAATAACCCTGCCAAGGAAAGAAGATTTATAGACAGGAGCTGAACAAGGCAAGAGAATACATATTTTTTTTTAATGTAAGAACATATTTCAGGACAGTTTGCTCAGGTACCAGTTGTCTCATTCTTTTCCACAAAGCTGCAAGAGCACAGTCTCTCTGGAGTGCTTGATGGGTAATAGGTGATAAATGAAGTGGGGTAAGAGGATATACATAAAGCTGGTTGGTCTGTGTGTTCCCTAATACAGCAGCAACTGTACAATAGCAAAGGTTCTTAAATCATGACCTTCTAGACTCACAACTAACCCATTTCCCCTTGAAGTTAATTAGAAAACTCCTGCTGATCTGTATGCAGATTATATGCTTACCACAGTCAAGGCTTGTCCCTCCATACATCCTCTTTCACTAAGGCCATCCTTTTGTTTGACTGTTATTGCCATGAGCACACATTCTTCTTCTAAATTAATAAGCAGGTCTTTCTACATGACCTCTCTGCTTTGTCAGACATCTATATCCTGACCTGCTGCTTCAGAGACACTACCAAAACTGGCACAATGCGCTGGCAAATAAAGGCAATACAATAAAAATAGGAATGAGGGTGATGGGTTGGATGTTACTGCTGTGGTAGAATGTATGTCAAAAGAAGGAATGTGCCGTGCTGACTGTAGGATAGCTCTGATTCACTATACTTTCAAACCATACCTTAAATGCACTGTGGTTTTCAGGATACCTGTAATTTTTTTCCTCCCACCTAAAGCAGTCCCTTCTATCCATTATCTTTATGTACCCTCTCTCCTCCAGAGAATATCTGGTGGAAATACCAACCGGCCCAAAGCACCTTGCAGGCTGGCAACTTGGGCTTTACAATGCTTTTATGGGAGCTTAAAAGAAGATACCCAGCAAAAAGAGATTGATAAATGAGAGAGTCAGCACATGCTTGTTATGTGACTGACTGTGACAATGCCAGATGATGGAAACAGATATTTCTCAAGCTTTACTCATCAAAAAGCAGCAGAGAGAAGCACAAGCTTCTTTCATTGTTTTCTTTTGTTTTTGTAAATCATGCTTCAGTAAAACACATGAGAAAAAGTCTTGTTTATATTGAACTTTAAGTCTTACCTGTTTGTTGAACAGCATCAAGCAGGTAATATTTGGAGGACTTCTGAGGACTTAGAGCCTCTCACTTTGGTCTTCCAGCATACATTCCATACTGGAACAAAAAGCCAGCCCCATTGGCAAGAAAAAAATTACAGTCTTATAAAAACATTACACTTCTTGGATTGTGGCAATGGACTGAATAGGAGTAAGCTTCGAACTCTGAGATGACAAGGTGTGCCTGGTTAGCTTTAGTTCCAGGGGAAGGAAGTCCCCTAGAGACATGTACTGCGGAGACAGAATTTAATAACTAAGGTGGTTTTAGGCTGAAACACCTGGACGGTGGATTAGACTGAAATATATTCATAGAATGTGCTGACAGGTGTTCTCCAAGTAGGAATCAATTAAAGAAGAAAGGACATTTCTTTCTGTAAGTACAAATCTAATTTTTCACTATTCTCCTGAATATACAAAATAGAAATGATTCCACTTTAATAGATAGGGGTGAATTCTAAATTGTGCCTGAGTCGCTCCCAGTACTAACCAATTATTTCTCCCTTTTTCTCACCCAAAAGCCTTAGGCTAGTTTACAAAAAATAACAATATTCTAAAAGATTTGGCTGTCACTTTGCTGAACAGTGGTTTCTGGCTAATAGGACAGAGTTCACAATCAACCTTAAAAGGCCTGTGGTAGAAACTATTAAATACCTCAGTTAGGATTGAGATGGAGCAGTCCCCAAGGGACCTTTGCACTCTGATCTCACTGCCAGTGGAAGAATAAATAAGTGCATAGCCTGTCACCCTGGCTAATAACTCCCAGAGACAGAGGTTACCATTACGCAATGGGAGTTAGCCTATGTTTCAATGATGTCTTGCTACTAAATTTGCCTTCCTGAAAGGCTTTTAATGACTACGAGAAAAAAAGAGATGTCAGACTTGGAGCTTATGACCCAGCAGTCTGGGTCTCATGACAGCCAGCACTAGTCAAGCACAGAAGAATATTTTTTAAAATAATGTACCAATAGCTTTTCTTTGGAGAGGAGTATGAATAATAATTGTCTTGTCTAGGGAGTACAAATATTTCTTGACCAGGCAATATCCTGGACTGTACAGGACACTGCAGGAGGTCACCAGGTCCCCAGTGACCATAACAAGGAGGAACCAGAGGAAGGATGAAGATTCAGCACGCAGTGCCCCACGGCAGCAGACTTCACACAGGGCATTTAAATGCATACTCCTTTTACTAGGATGTTCTTTATGAACCAGTCTTGTCCTGCTATAATTTTAATTGCTGCCTTATAACCACTCAGATTAATAACTGATTTCTCATTATTAAAACAAAAATTCTGCATCCTCCAAACATCCTATTTAGGTAAATGTGAACAAAACCAAGTGCACTAGAGGTACTTTTTTAAGGGAAATGAAAATTCATATACAATAACAGAAGATGTCATGTTGTAAGGCTGCAAAAAACTCATTCAGTTAGACTTTTAGAAGGGCTTACAGTTGTTCATGTACTCTGAGTTAGATGCATAGGAGAAATACTGACAAGATATTCTCAAGAGTTCAAAACAGCAAAAAAAAACTTTACTGGCAACTTCAGACAATCAGAGAAAAAACCTTGGCAAAAGGTTTACAGCAGCATTCAATCAACATAAAACACTGCTCAGAAGCATTAATTTTGCAAACTCTAAGCCAGTTTGATTTTAAATTAGTCAAAAATTCCAAGAAGAGGGAATTAAAAGAAAGAGAAAGACAGAAAAGAACAAATATAGCTACCAACTCCTGGGTNTTCAAAACAGCAAAAAAAAACTTTACTGGCAACTTCAGACAATCAGAGAAAAAACCTTGGCAAAAGGTTTACAGCAGCATTCAATCAACATAAAACACTGCTCAGAAGCATTAATTTTGCAAACTCTAAGCCAGTTTGATTTTAAATTAGTCAAAAATTCCAAGAAGAGGGAATTAAAAGAAAGAGAAAGACAGAAAAGAACAAATATAGCTACCAACTCCTGGGTTCCAGCAGTGTTCAACTGATAGAAATTCCAAGAGGAGGTAGGGTCAAGATGTGTTTGCCTTGTTTTGCGCTTCAAATACCCCTTGGCCTTCCTGGGCCCTTCCCCCAGGTGGGACTTCTGGTTATTTGGCCACTCAGGAGCTGGGTTGGGAGCTCCAGGGCCGGGTGTGGAGCATTGCCTCAGGTGTGTCAGGGATCGGTGGTCACTGCAGGGCAGGGATACAGGCCCAGGGGGGTTGTGTGGGGCAAGGCACTGCCTCACCAGGGAAAGGCCTGACCTGCCTCTTGCACACACACAGGAAAGGTTTTGAGCCAGCAATCCTTCCAGTCTCTCACACATATGCAGCAATTTGGTTTCAGAGATACAGAACAATTAAGGTGGAAATTTTGCTGATGGGAGAGTAAGGAAAGGAAATTATTGCTGGGACCTGCAAGACTGGGAAGGGTGACACGTTAAAAGTGTTTAATGCTTTTATGGGTTCGCTTGCACGAATCAAAGTCAGCTAAGAAGGCAGCAGGTGTTAAAGCCATTAGTGCAAATTACTAGTTTAAGGAGTTAAGAAATGGCAATGGAAACAAGTGATTTTGGGCTTTTACTGCCATGAGAACAAATGAGCTACAGTGCTGGTTGGAGCAGCCAGTGTGATGGATACACTGGGAGGTTGGTTTAGGCAAGAATGGAGAAACTCTGGTTTTCTTACAAAGTTTTTAATTCTTTACCTCCATCATATATCTTTATTAACTTTCAAGTGAAAAATAGAGCTGGATGTTTCTGTAGGGTCCAAACTGCAGCAGAAATAAATAAAGGCAGCTTTACAGTGTGCAGGAATTCCTACTAACTGACCTTGAGAGCAGATTTACAATCTCTTAAAAAGCCAAATCTGAAATTCTGACCCCTGCTTGAAAAAAATAATTAGAAATAATTGAAGTTACAACACTTCTCTAGCACCTTTTCCATTTGCAACCCTCAAGTGTTTTACAAACTTACTGCAGACCCCCGGAGAGCTTCATTACTTTTCCCCTGCTCTCTATTTTACAGGTGAAGAAACAATGCAGAAGTGAAATGTGTTTCCCAAGATCACATACCTTCTGCCTTGCAACCACCAATTTTGATGCTGCTACTCATACCACTGTATCACTCTGACAAGTTAGTGTGATAGTCCCCAGTGTGAAATGGTCTGCTGGGAATAAAATGTGTAACTCATTAAATATACAGCTTGTTTACATTTGCTAACATTTAAAATACCTCTTTAAATAATATGTTTTCAGTGAGCAATTCGAACAGCTCATAATTTATACCATTAAATCATGCTAAGGTGTTTTTTTGAAGTCAAATCTAATTAAATTACTGTTAACTTCAAACAAGAAGTTGAGCCAGTGATTCGTTGAAGGATTTATCTCTGTCAGATTTGCAGTTAAACATACTAAAAATTGATCCATTTATATATATTTTGCTCTAGTTAAAACTATCAAGGTTATAAATTCCAAACAATTCCTGTGCTTGTGGTGAGGAATACCAATTTTAGGACAACATTCAGAATAACCTTTATTTTTGCACTAAAAAGCATTTTTCTCTGCAACCTGCATTTTAACCTCTGAGATTTCTCCTTCATGAAACACAAAGGATTCTGTTTTACTTGTGTGTTTTAGAGACTGAAAGAGGCAGTGTACTTTCTTTTTCTTTTCTTCAGTGAGTGACTGCCTTTGAAATCACTTTAAGTGTAAGGCATGAAATACTTCTTTGTGAGTTTACATACCTCTTCTGAAAGCAGTGGAAATGTGAAACTAACGCATTCAAAACAGGTTGGGTTTGAGGCTGTTTCCATATTTAGGTGTCTGATTTGGGGTGTCTGGAAGGAGCCTGGTTCAAAGGGTGGATTTTCAGCTTAATATGTTTCCCAAAAGATCATGTATATTTATATGGGCAGTATGTGTGTGCCTATGCACTGAGCTTTCTGAAGTGGGGGACTGTTTTCTGCTGCGAATGTTCCCAGTCCCCTTGAATGAAATCCAACTTCCAGATTCCAAATCTTGTGCTTTGGTAGGAAGTGAGCTCAGGTGTCCTGGGCTGTCATGGTGTTTAGCCCCACTGGGTCACCTCTTGGGCCACAGCTGCTTCCATTCAGAACAAAGAGCACCATCCACTTGACCATCCTCCATGGGAGCTAAGATTTTTCTCTTGCTGCAAATTCCTTCCAGTCTTGTTTCTCCTAACAGTTCATCTCAAGCCTTCAGATTTTCCTCACTCTGGGGTCTATTTTTAAAACCATTTTTTTCTATAACGTATAATCGGCGCTCACCTGACAGGAGAGTGTACTCAAGACTTCAAAAAAGCTGCTTTAGGACCACATGATAATAAATTCTCCTTAATCCCAAATATAGACGAGATACAGAGCAGGGCCCACAACAAGTTTTATAGAGAGCATTAGTGTCAGCAGTTTGGAGAGAATTAAAAAGAAAAATAACATTCCATCCCTGAGGAAAAATCCAAGTAGTGCATAAGACTAAAAGGAACAATTCTACTGGGAATTGCTTATGAAAGAGATTTTTAGTCCAAAATAAGGAAATCACTAGGCACTGCATAAGGATTATATTGATCAAAAATAGTCTTCTGAAATATCAGGATTCAAAGAAGAGACCAAGTAAAATACACAAATGAAAGTAAGCAACACAAACGCAAGAGAAACTCCATCTTGCACTTGCAGCAAAGATTGTTTGTGTTCAGACTCCAAATAAAGCAGATGCTTCTTGCAGTTGGGAACATTTAAAATCTGACTTATAGCTATGGTCCATAACAGTGCTAGATTTTTTGACCACCTGCTGTGAAAACAGGGCCTTTTTTTGCAGCAAAACCTCAGCTTGCCATGTGTGAAGCATCTCCTGTGTCATTTTCACAATTTCCTAGAAGACGTGATTAACCCAGATGCCAGTGCTGCTCCATTCCTGCACTCTCACCAATCAGTGCAGGATTAATAAGATGCCAGGTGAGACCACTGAACCTCCTGGTGAGCTGTTGAAAGAAAAGTGAGTGTGCTAAAAATACTTAGAGATTTATTTGATTTCTCCACATGAAGTGCTCTATAATTTATCACTTTGGTTCACACTTGTTCTGTTTTCTGTTTTGTTTTATTTTAGAAGGGGGCCTTTCTCTCCTGTTTTTTACTGTGACCACATCACAGGTTTGGATATGTGACAGTTATCAGTGCACTCCAGTCCCTGTGTTTAGCTATTTTCCTATCTCCTACGCTAGCAATCTCCTCCAGTTGTTCTGCTCAGCCCGGAGATGCTGAAGTTATACGCATCTCGAATGCATGTGTATTGAGCAATAAGGTTAGAGTATTCTCTCATTTGTGAGTTATGTTTTTCATAAATATCCAGAGATATGAATGAACACAGAGCTGGAACAAGCAGGGGATTGATTCTTATTCTTCTGAGCTGCAGAAGAAGCCTGCTCTGCTTTACTAAATCACAGTAAAACAACTCCCTCATCTAATGGTTATTTAATTTTATCCAACAGGTCCCCTTAGAACAGGCAGATTTTCTGTGAGAAGCTGAAAGCAAAATCAAACATGACATTTTGGGATGTTCACCAAAAGCAGTTGAATGGATGAATGTCTGAAAACAAACACCGGTTTTTCCCCAGTAGTTCAATATCCATGATTGGAGACACGACAAATTTTATAAATAAAAAAATCATTTTTATTTATGGGCTTCCACGGTAAACTGCTGACAAATAGAAGTGATCTGTTAAATTTATTTGAAAACTTGTGTTTACAAATTTAGAAGTGTAGAAACAACACTGAGGAGCTGTTGGATGCCATGTAGGCAGTAACAGCAACTATTCTGTGTATGAAAGTCTGCCAGAATCAGTATGGACTGCAAAGTGCAAAAGTAAAGTAGGCAGACGAACATACAGGTAGAGGATGTCATTGCCACTCTGGATGACCCAGAACTGGGTCTCTCACTACATTTACTAAGCAAGGTAACAAGGCATTTTTGTTTCTGATTCTTCTAGACACCAAAACTGACTGCAACACAAGCACGAGGAATAGACTGGTCGATTGTACGAAAAAAAATCAAGTTTTTACTATAAATCCATCCCAAAATGGCCAATCCTGGCGAGATTGAGAAGTCGATGTATATCAAGCTACCTCACAGGTGATGTTGAAGTAGAAAAATAGATAGGTCCGTATATATCTGGAAGGAAAATTATCAGAAAATGTAAGCAGTCAGGCCAGTACTGGTCTGGTGTAAAACAGAAGGCATGAATGATACTCAGAAAAATGTTTTGGTGAATGGACATATCACCTGCTTGAGTTATATCCCAAAAGTCTCAGTGAAGCTGATGTTGTTATCTTAGGCTGAGGAACTCAACTTTGCTGCTCAAAATCATTAGTCGTCTTTGGAGATCTTGATCCTTTATGTGGAGAGCCATTCGCAGGTGAGTAGGTTTTTATAAAAACACATTACTATATCACATTAAAAGTACATTACATTATATTACATTAAAATACACTGTTATATAGCTGTGTAAATAAATATATAAATTAATTTATTTCATTCAAGAGAGAGCTGTGGACATGTTATTTTTATCTCCACTGAGCACTGAATAAAAGCTTAAGAGCCTGTGGAAAGAAGTAAGGGCTGAGTACTTTGGAAAGGTGGAAGCAGGCATTGCCTGTCCTGTGTACTGCTTACTACTGTTCTACTGCTCAGTCATAGTTTCACAGGACTTAACCCCAGGCAGAGATAAATGGCAACTTTTTGTGAGTTTAGAGAAACTTACGGAGCCAGCTGCATGCAAGAGGACATTTTCTTTCTAAGGTGATTTATCTCCTCTATGTGGCTGGAGCAATAAATACTCTGAAAATTAACACCATGCTCGCTTGTAAAATAAAATCCACATTAATCTCAACTATCAGAGACAACTATAAATCAAATGAAAGTGAAACAGGGTAAAGAGGGTTTGGAAACAAAGCCCCAGCCCTGGCAATACAGCCCTAGGCAGACATTATAGCAATGCTGGCTGAGACTAGCTGTCAAGAGGCCCCAGAGAAGTGGCTCTTGGGGCACCTGTGACAACACTGAACACGAATCTTCAGGTGTCCGTGAGCCACATGCAGGTCCTGGAGACCCCTGTGGGGAATAATTACCTCTGCTCCAGGAAGGAGATCAGTAGGAAAGCTGAATCTTTTGTCAGCAGGAGGAGGAATGAGTAATTGGAGAGCAGAAATACAGACATGCAAGATGTAGCAGAGTCTTTAAAGTTTAACACAAGGCACCACTGGTCCTCATGGGTCAACGGAACCAAGCAACTTCACCTGGTCCAGTTGATGTGTCTGAATCACAGGTGTGTGTACCCAATGCATGAGTTATCCTGGCTCTGTCTTTCTGCAGCCCAGTCTTCTGGAAGAATCACATTATTGAACTCTTCTATAAAATTGTTTCTAAATTACCTTTCTTGGGTTAAAGGCCAATGGTGTTCTTTCTGAGCTAGCTCTGAAGAACCTCCCCCATAACTGAGCATACAGGATTCCCTAAAAGCAGTGCCTCCAGCTGATGCCAATGGAGGGAGCAGGAGTTGTTCCATATTTGAAAGCTAGAGGTAAGGAGATGAAGAAAAGAAGTATACATAGCTATTTCAGAATTTGGGGGCAGTTATTTCTACTGGATTATGAAATATAGTGAAATTCCTATAGTTTTCTTAACCTGAATAAACATATTTATCAGGGCACCTTTTCATCAAAGAATGCTGTATGCAGGTATCTGTAGATGCACAGACGCTACATCCTATAGATGATGCACAGATTCACTGTTAGATACACACTTAAAAAGCCTCCTGATCTGCAATCTAAACAAGCATCATTTGCTATCAGATTTGCAGCACTCTGATATTCTGTGCTCCAAATTAGTCCGGGGTGAATTCCATCCCTGCAGCTCACCCATTTTTCTATTACAGCTAATCTAATTACTTCAGATTCTTATCTTCTTTCCAGTGTACACATATGCCATCTTCCTCATTGAAGTTGTCCTGTAGAAAAGTTAATAAGCATATTTATGTTAGAGAAGTTATGGACCAAAGTGTTTATGGGCACAGGAATTTATTACCTTTGTGATAAGCGAAGAAACATATTGATGGACAAGACGGATGAGTGATTTAAACAAATTAAAAGGAAGCATGAATGGATAACTGAAAAGGGCTACACCTCACCCCCAGTTCAGACTGGAAGTAACACAAAGAGAAATGTTCTTGAAGGCAGATGGTTGACACTGGAGAAAGCTTTTGAGCACAAACTTTCTCCCTTTCCAAAATTAAAATATGAAGTGTGCCCATTGCTGATGGAGTTTCCCACCCTGTAGATGCCAGTAGGGTCTGACAGTGCTCACCAGAACTCTCTACTTCAAGCAAGTCAGAGCTAAAATTTTACTTTGTTCTAACTAAAACTTGTTGTAAAGAGAGGAGAATCAGTGTCTTCTTGCACTTGAGTTGGTTACAGAAATGAGTTTGAGCTGTGAGAGACAGAAGATGCTAGCAGAGTCAAAAATGCCTGGAGGCCTCTGCACACAGGTGGTTCACTGAACACAGAGGACGCCACTGAAGCCTGACTGTGAAAATGCAGCCACGGAGTTTGTGAGCTTACCCTAAGCAATTCCAGCAAACTCATTCTGGTGCAATTATTCTCTTTCTGCATCTGTGTAGTGGCTTATTTTCCAAACTGCCAGTGGTGAGCTCAGCTTCCAGATTCAAACACCAAAATGGGATCCAATAACTGCTCATCTGCGATGCCTGGGAAGAAGCCTGATGACTGAGGTACATTTTAAAAGATGAAGGGGCAAGACCTATACTAGCTGAGAGCTAATCCTGCTCCAGCACCACAAATTTGGAGAGGAAAGAACTAATGCACACCCTGAACAGTGAACCAAGGGGGCTAGGAGTGAATGCCCAGGGACTCTGGAGTTGCACCTCAGAGAGTGCCTCTGTCCTGTCCCCTCCCTCCCCCAACCAACAGGGCTGGGAAGAAGGGGAGATCAGCACCAGGTTAACCTGTAGAAGGAAAAGTGAGGGAAAAAGGGGAAAGAGAACCAGCCTGTTTGCTCTGGGACCCAAAGCAGCCCTTAGCTGTTCTAAATAGCTCTGTGTGGGACTGTCAGCATAGCAGATGCTGGATTATTACAGCAAAAATAAGCATTATGAAAATATATTCAAGTGCAGGAGAGGGATGGGGCAACCAGTATCTAGTAAAACAGCTTTGTTGTAAGGCAATTCTTTATCTCAAGAGTAAACATTTAATCCCCCGGGCAAGAAATCATCTCTGTTAAAATCCTCCATAATTAAAGGAGCCATAGGATATACCATCTTCAGGACCTGATTTCCTCTCCTGGTGCAAGGACACATTGCAAAAACATTCGAAAGGACAGTGGGGGACTCTTATCAAAAGCAGCATGGCAGGCCTGGGGAGTTCCTAACTCGGGTCCTTCCTGAAGACAACAAAGACAATGGGCTTCTGCCTGCAATATCCAGTATACAATGGCAGAATTACTTTTCTACATGTCTAGGACAAGTGTGTGGAGCTGGACTGTGGATTTCCAGTTCACTGGACAGTGCTCTACAGGCATGGGTACACACAGGCTGCTGCAGGCTTTTCAGCTCCTCTCCCACAGCTGGGACTCAGCAGGATTGCTGCTATCACCTGGCCAATTTTTGCAGAGGAAACCAGAAAAGGGCAGCTAAGGAGATGATTGGATAAATAGCATGGTGTTTCCAAGAAATACTAAGCTACCCTTTGCAGTCAAACTTGTTTCAAAGGCAGAGAATTGCTTCTCAGTTTCCTTTAATGCTTGCATTTTATACCTTCTCACTATTCTTCTCTTTAAAAGACTGTAAGTGCACTGGGGCATCCATGCCTAGTCCTCAGCATTTGACCAGGGCCTTATTAAGTGAAGGCCTAATATTAGCTTATCCCTTGGCACTGCAGCAATAAGCAAAAGAAAATAGTATTCACGTTAGACAGCCACTATAGCTTTGGATACAAAGAGAGTAAAATTGATGCACCTGTTCATAGAGAAACATTTCCTTTGATTATGGGTTTCCTCCTTGCTCATTACAAAAAATTGTAAATTATTCCTGTCTATAGGTATAGCAAGGTTACTTATCACCAAGTTAACAGCAAGGCACTCCACAATTGCTCCTGTTATTCAGGCTTAAAGTCACTACAGCAGCACAAGTCAGAAGGATTAAATTAAAAGGAGGGTATACTGAATACAGGAAAATATTGTATGCAAATTGTGATAATTCATGACTGAGTCACAAAAAATATGTATGCAAAATCTGTCATGATTTAAACATTTAAGAATACAATGCTATGCCTTTATGTAATGGCTTTCATCAGAGGATCTCAAAACACTTAGGAGGCACTGAGATGAATGCAAGATGATGTCAGTCTTGCAGGATGGCTCTCGGTGCATTTCTTTTCAAATCAGCAGCTAGTGGCTCCCAGGGATTTCCAACACACCAGATTAATACTTGATGGTCTGGGGCAATAGAAAAGGCTGACAAAGATGAATCTGATACATTCTCCAGTCCTCAAACGGGTTCAGGCTCTGTTGATCCTTATGGATGCATTTCTAATACACTTTCAAATATCCAGTGATAGAGCAATTAGAAATATATCTAGCTTTTTTATTCTCTCTGATTATACCACAGTGCCTTCAGGTAAACAGCAAGCAAATACGTTGAAATAAGCAGCAGGCAAATACATTGCAAATGCAATAATACCTCCAAAATTTTCTCACTAGCCAACAATTCTTAGTGCCAGCAAAACCATGATGTGGCTTATCACTCATCACAATAAAGCAAGCACTGGAATTTTATAGCACGTTCCTTCATCTGTTTTCAGTAGGCTGAACAGGATGGAAATTTAAAGCAAGAGACAGCACACCTCAAGCTGTGTGGAACAGAGTGGGCACTGATGTTAGCAGCCATGAAGATGGAAACCTAAGTCACTGTCTTCCTGGGACCTCCTGAGAGCTCTCTCACTGTTTGGTGAGACAAAGAAGACTGCAAGATAAAGAGTACTCCAAGGTGTAAGTGGATCAGCTGGAGGGACTATGGACTGCCAGGCCCTACTGAGAGTCCTCTTCCTCTTCCTAGTGCATGTATCTGCTAAGATGAAGAAGAAAAAGGAAGAGATCCAGGATTTGAATGTTTCCAAAAAGACTGAACACTATAATCTTAGAAACATAAAGATAATAACTGGGATTTTATTAATAGGAGATGATTTTTTTTAGAATGCAATAAAATATAAATCCACTGGCTGATTCAGAGCAAAAAAAAAAAGGTGTGTTGAAACCGTAGACTGATATATGATTGCTGATGTTGGTGGCCTTAGTAAGAGACATCCCCACATTTTACGTAGGATTCTGCCAGGGAAGCAATTCGGCATTACAGTGACAACTTGTGACATAGGAGAAGTTACAAGCAGTGTAATCTCTGATTTCATCAAAACATCCGTAGCATAGGCTCAAGGTAAAGTATTTCAGAACTTATACCTTTTTTCTTAGAATTGTTGCCTAAACATATTGTTGCCTTTCCCTTATGTCCAGCTGAGAAAATTCTTTGAACTGTGTATGTCTCCAGGTCTACCCCTGCAGAGAGCTCTGCTGCCAGAAAAATGCCTTCTGAGCCTAGAAAATACTTAGAGGAGACAATAGAAACCCACAGGCACAGCCTGGTAGGACTGCTTTAGGAACACATGGTTGCTGCTGAGAGATGTGAAATGCTTTGCAGTACCTCAGTGTATGAAATATTTTATGATACAGATTTATGAACTTTCATACAGCATTCGTCTATGTTCTTCAAAGGCCAAGCCAGGATTCGTGCAGTTGTCAGTGCTATAAGACCCATGTGTTTGGCTGTCTTCTGTACAGGAAAGGCAACACGGTCTGTCAGGCAGTCTGTGTGTGGGGCCCTTTGACAGCCAGCCTAAGCCACGAGGAGCTGTGCTCCCAGCTACTGCCCTAATCTAACAAAATTCTAGCAATATCTTACCAAACATTAACCTACCACCTATGGTCAGCAGGCAGACCCCAGTACATCTTCTACATACCAGAAAGCGTAGGCACCACTTTAGGTATCTTTTTTCTCTTTCTTCAGATATTGCAAAACACACAGGATCTAAGAAATTACAGCAGAGCCCAACTGCATTGGTGTACCTCAAGGTGACTTCACACACAGGTAATGCAAAGACTTAGAAAGATTTAACACCCTGTAAAAGTCTAGAAACCACTGACAAATTACTGGATCCTCCTTTCCAGCTGCAAACAGAACGACAGTTTATGGACAGGAGATTACAAATGTGCTGGACAGTTCTGAATTAATATATAAAACACAGGCCTGTATTACAGACCAAAAAGACCTGTTGGAAGAACTGGCACCTGCTACCCGTAACACCACTGGGATCTGCCAGTGTTTGTCCCAGAGCAGTGTTTGGTGCTCAGCATCCAGATGTCAGAAAGAAACTCCCCATTAACCCCAGTGCTATATGACCGCAGTGGATCTCAGTGACGAGCTGATGCTGTCTTTGTAATAGTCCCCCACCAGCTGGGACTTAACCAATCAATAACTTGTTATGAGACAGATGGATCCATTATAATCTGACCTGCTCAGAGTCTGGTTCTTAACCCTTAACCTTAGCTGATGTAAAATAGTCACTAAAATTCTGTATAAGACGTTGGCACAACCTCATATTTCTTTCCCTACCATTAACAAATGTCACATATTTGTCAGCAGCACAGATTATCTCATCCACCTCACCACAGAGTATGCCACATTTGTTGAATGTGTTGTTAAAGAAACAATAGAACGGCTTTTTACCAAAATCAACTGCTGTGGAATTTATGAGTAAGTGAAGAAAAACAAAAATCAAGTCGGGGTGTGTTTCTACCAGTACTTTCTTATAATAATAAACAGCACGTCTGTGATTTCCTGCCAGCATCCCCACAGCTTGGAACCCAGATATGAACCCAGATGGTCTGTGTGCTTGCAGTTACAAAGACAGGCTGGACAACCCACACCTGAGATCTGCAGACTGACAGCTTTCTCAGTTCTGGTTCCTAGTTTTTCAGACTAGGTATCATGTCAGCTAGAAACAGAGGTAAAAAGTGACAGAGAGGGGAAAGAAAGAGAAAACAATGTTCTGTGAAACTGATCATTTTTCAAGCATTTTTAAATGAAACATTGTCAAATATACAGACCTGCACACAGTAGTTTTAGGCACCAATTCAATCATATTTTTGCTAGGCATAGAAACTCTCAGACTTGTAGTTTTAGGGAATATTCTGATGCTTGGGATTGATTAAACTGACAACCAAAATTAGATCAGTCAGACCAAATATGTGCAGGCTTCTCCTTGAAGGCCGAGTTTAAAAAAAAAGAAGCTATACTGATAATTTTGTTTTAGAAGCAGTGATTCTCCATCCTTGCCCTTCATCTGGACTTTACTTAGACTCTTGTACAATTTACTCAGCCCTGTCCTTGCCATCCACCCGTTTCCATGAGATCTGGGCAAGCAGAGTCCAGGAGTAAATGTGAAGGCAGTGCTTTCATACCGTCTTTTACACATTGAAATAACAAGTATCTAATCTTTGAAACCTAAGCAGCAATGTATAATGAGTGAAAAAGTGATATAGCACTTAAGTGATTGCTGCAACCTGCAGTTCACTCAGCATGTAGGGACTTCATTATAAAGTCACAAGGGATTGAATATGTAATATATGTAAGAAGTAATGTGTTGTGTAAACAATTGATAAAGCTGAAAAAAAAGGCATATTTGGGGCATACAATCTCTTCCTTATATCTAGGACTTTTCTGGACAGTTTAATAACTAATCTCACACATTTTACCTTTATAAACAAAGAGCAGGGATACTGCTGAGCAAATCCATTTGTGAAGAGAACAAAATGTGAGAAACTACTGAAAGTGAGTAAGCAGGAGGCCTGTTTATCACTGAAAGCAGCATCTCAGAGCCAGAAAACTGAAAATACAAGAACAGGCTTGTGGCTTGTATAGCCACAGCTTTTTTGGCCATGAATGAAAATCTACTGTGTCTTGTAATTTCAGGTGAGGGAACACAAGCTAAAGATTACATGATGCAACTTTCCATGTTGGTCCTATTCACTTCTCACCTAAACTGACATGGAGACATTGATTTTGATTACAGTATTCCTGACCTACAGCAAGGAAAAGGAAACCCCCTGCCATTGTTTTCCAGATGCAGTGCAATAGTGTGTATTTATCTGAGAGAAAACTTTAAGAGCACTTATTGAAATTCAGACACTTATGAAACTTAAAACTCATCTGCAAAACTTGAATATCATGAAAATCAAAGAACCAGTTGTTATTCTAGATATGCTCAAAGTTGGGAGTCTTTTCCCACAAGTTGGAAATATTGAACAATTAAATAATCAAATCTTCCAAAAATCAAATCTGTTACTTGTGTGGTCCTCCATTTTATTAAATAATTGGGATCATCAAGAAGGATTCTCTCCCCTCCCTTGGAAAAGATGATGGTATTTGAAGAAATGCAATTTCCTCCACTGTTTCTGCTGCTGTGACCTTTATTGATTTCTGATCTTCTAAAAATATCCCAATAAATTGTGGATTTCTGGGTAGAAACTTTAAATCCAAAACCAATAAATTTTCTCTCTACATGTTTAAAGCACTGCTGTAGATATACAGAGCAATAAAAATATGTTTTAAAAATAGCAACAAAAATATTTTCAGTGCAAACCAAAGTGATGCTGTGCATTTACCTGCTTGCTGGTATTTTTCTAGACTCAAACCCAAAACTTAATCTGGGACAGACCATGCCAGGCTGAAGAAGGCTTTGAAAAGCCAGTGCTGAAATGTTAGAATTCTGTTTATGTTTTCTAGCATTTCACCAGTTTGGGCACTCTTCTTGAGTTCATTGACTTGCATCCAGAAATGTCATTAGCAAAAAAAGCTTAAGTGGATTCTTTCTAGGCCTGACTGACCACAGAGCCTGAGAAGAGGTTGCCTTTGCTTCCTCTGCTACTGGCTTCAGCTAAAACCCCTCTGATGTCTCTGAAGACATAGGGACAAAACTTGCCTAAAGTCAGACTGGCGAATATCTATTGATTTTAATAAAGTTTTGACAAGTCAACATCAAAGAGAACCTTCTCCTGTGCTCTCTGAACACTTCAATTTATGTTGTAAACTCCATCAATACCAACAAAATAAATAGCCTCTTAAAAGTCCATTATAACCATTATGGCTACTTAGATTAAAGGAATACAATAATATTTGTTTGTACAGCTAATCAGTGTTGCAATCCTTACTCATGTTTCCGGAGTAATTGCTGCATTGGAGTGTTAATCATGATTCCTCTGATTATCCGCAATTGTTTAAAAACTAAAAACATGAAGTAAACAAGGTAAATATTCTTCCTTGTTAATCAGACCAAAGATGAAAGGGAAAGAGGAATGGTCATCATTCCACTGAGTATTAATATTTGACTTAAATTTTTCAAGAAACTGCTCGAATGATGCCGTTTGTGCAGTCTTTTTCTGAAAACAACAACAAAAAAAACCCTTTTAAAATAGTTGAAGTTATTTTTTTGAGCTGTAACACTTAAAAATCACTTTTCATCTTCAGAGCACTGAACCAGAGCACGGACGTTTGTTGATCACACCAGCAAAGGATCTGGTACTGTTCCATGCTTCTGTGATGGGCTAAACACATTTTGGATGACAGGACCTTGTTGCTGCCTTTCCCACCAAACACAGTAAGAATTTCAGGTAGCTGGATCTCGTTGTGCTGTTTTGACAGGCAGGGAATCTGGCATAGGTAACTTTAAAAATATGCCCAAGGTAGCAGAGGAAGTTGGTGGTAATGGGACTACATCCCAGGAAATCCTGGTTCTGGTTCCAGGATGGTAGCTCTACCCATTATCCTTCTCCACACTTCAGTAGTGTGACTGCTGCAGACAAATCATCATGTTCTTCCACATACCAGTCCTGGTGCTACAAAATACTTAATGCGTTATTAAGCAAAACATATTCCAAGCCTGTCATTGATTCAGGGCCCACAGTCTTGCAAGCATTATATCATTCATCTTCCTTATAAGTGGAAAAAATTCCCAGACTCTATTTTCTCTCAACAGAAACTACAGAGAAGCCGAAGTAATTAATGAAAAGTACTGGTGTCATGCGGACAAGAACAGGGCACACATTCAGCCATTCAGACTAATGGGAAAAATGCTTCTCTGTGGACCATATGACTGGGTCCAAAGGCTGGATTTAATATATTTGCAGCCCAATCATTTTCCCAAGGGAACTGTCAATTACCAGTGTGAGACAGAAAAGATACTGATTACCTGGGCCAAACTCTGCTC
Source organism: Oriolus oriolus (assembly GCA_013400235.1). Classification (NCBI taxonomy): domain Eukaryota; kingdom Metazoa; phylum Chordata; class Aves; order Passeriformes; family Corvidae; genus Oriolus; species Oriolus oriolus. Next base: position 174,621 of record VXBT01007848.1, read on the forward strand.
TTGTTTGTGTCAGAACAATATCCTTGATTGCGCTCACTTCCATGTGACTGTGGGTTGAGTTTGGCTCTGTCTCCTCAGTTCCCCGGGTTGTCTTTGAACCACAGGAACAGCGCTTTGAGACAGCTACTTGGGCAATCGCTAATGGCAGGAAAATCCACAGTTCTTCAGACATTAAGGCATTGTAAATACTGAAAGAAAATAAATCTGTGTTGTATTTTTTTGGCGTGCAATGCCTAAAGCCTTATCTCTCATTCTGTCAGGAACCAAGAACTATGTATACAGATGGTGCAATTTATTATGTTCTGTACTGTGACCAAGTGCTGAAATACCTTCAGGAAATCACCAGAAAGCCTGAAAAGCTTTGCTGTCTCTTGTGACTCCAGCTCACTAAAACTATAATTGAATGAGCACAATATATTAAGCCCTGCGTATTACACAGTAGGCTTACAGAAAAGGACGCCATCTTTTTCAGCATCATTACAGAAAATATCTTTGCTGTACAATTACTGCCTATACCTAAGATCATAATGTCTCTGCCTCTCTGTATTCTGCTCTTATAAAACCACAAGACAGGGATTTACAAATAGATGCCTAGGTTCAATGACTCTACCTCAGCGCAGGTGTAACACCATTAAATTCCAGTGTGCTGTTCTCATTTGTAAAATGCTGCTGGGCCTGATAGTCCTGACATTTAAAGCAGTGCCTGTCGGGGCTGAAATGAATGGACATGAAATGAATGTAACAGTGGTATGAAAAAAAAATTTTAGCTCTGTATCAGTTCAGAGGTTAATGTATTTCCATTCCTGCTTCTCTGAGCAGATTTTTATGAAACTGATGATAAAACTTGGCTCAGTGAGTGCAAGAAATACAAAGAAAAACTAAAGTCAATATCCTCAAACTCATTCATCTCTGGATATGAAATGTAAACCTTGGGACTAGTATTTTGTTCAAACCCATATCCTTACTGCATTTGAAACATTGAAAACAGGATCCCTGTGTCATGGACCCAACAACAGACATTTTATGGTCATCTTGATACCCCAAGGCCCAACTTTCTGCAATAGCCACTATTCAGAGAGCAGCTGTTTTGCTTTTAGTACTTCACTGGAAGCAAAACCATCTTCATCCTTGATTTTCTACTGTTTCCTTGCTGTGGGGAAGCCGGACTGTGGTGCTTTGATATTGGGGGGTGGTCTATCCACTTCCCTGCAGGCACTGTTACACATTTCCGCGTGTTTCGTCAGAAACACAAGTGCCATGAAGCGTCTTCCCTATTGCATCCCAGAGACACCGGGCCGACCCAGCCCCATGTCCCGCCTGTCACAGGACAAGCCCTTGCATCGCTCGTGAGGGAAGGGGCGAACCACCAACCCCAAAACCACCTGGCCGCAACTCGGATGAGGCTCCTGCAGGACAGGGGTGCCTGTTCATCCCGCCCTTCCCCTTTGGGTCGGTCCCGCTCTGGGCTGCGGGGAGGGCGCGGGGGCGGGTGCGGCGCTTCCCGGCTCCCGCAGGTCCCTGAGCCGCCCGAGGCCGCCCCGCCGGGGCTCGGCGGAGGGCAGCTGCCGCCGGGAGGAGCCCGGGCGGGGACGGAGAGATGAAAGGAGCCGTGCGCGGAAGGGACTGCCTCGATGGGCTTGAAAAATCACTGCAGCAACGGCGGCGGGCTGGGGGGAGATGCAATGCCCGGGCTACGCGGCCGCGCCGCTCTCGCCGCCTCTCTCCTCCGGCTCCGGCTCCAGCCCG